>NW_019293592.1:0-34031 GCF_000500325.1 Leptinotarsa decemlineata | reverse complement strand
AAAAGGGTCTAAAACAAATTGGCCAAATAACATCAGGTGAAAGGGGTGTACTTGTGACTGCGTGCTGCTTTATCAATGCAATTGGGAATTCCATATCGCCGTACATAATTTTCCCAAGAGTGCATTTTAAAGACCGTATGCTGAATGGGGGTCCTCCCGGTATTGCTGGGGGTGCTGCGAAAAGTGGATGGGTTAATAGCGTATTGTTTATTGAAATTTTGAAACATTTTCATGGATTTGTTAAAAGTACACCAGAGTCCCCAGTGCTACTTATTCTTGATAACCAAGGTAATATTTTTTCTCAGTATAATAGTTCCGGAAAAGGAGAAACCTTCAGCCCCTTTAGGGACACAAGGAGTGCGAAAAGTTATTTTATGACTAGAATATTGCAAATAAACATTATAATAATTTTATCGAAATTTCCAAATGTAACCAATGCAATAATTCGCCCCCCCTTATTTCTCCGTCTATGTTGTGCTGTCGGCAGCCATATTCCAACAATAGTCATATGCTTTACCTCCTCACCTCCCTTGACCCTAACAATGTTGGAATGTAAACATTTCGGATTTTATGAATGAATAGCTCTGTCTATTGTTTTTTTATATGTCTGTGATAAGAAATCATAAATCTTAATAACTGTCGAAATTAATATGTTATGGGGTCGTAAAACTGTCACCGCTAATTGTCGTCGAAAGAATAATGGCCCGAAAATTCCGCGTAAACAGAAACACGTGGGTATGTCAACAATCACGTACGCCGATTTGATGACGTAAATCTTTCGCTATAAAAACCCGAGATCATTGCTGGACAAGTCACATACACACATTCGATTGCTGACCATCGAAGAGTGCAGACGTGTCTTAGCGATATAGCGTGTTTTTGCGGATTTCTCAGTGAGTGACCAGCCGTGCTGTAGTGTTTCTGGCTCAGTGTAGTTCGTGCGTTCTGTTGTTTTGCGCAAGCGAAAACGTTTCTGGTGAGTACGTTTGCATATTTCTTTTCCGTTACTTTCTTGGTGCTCAGAGCTACTGGTTGTTTCAATACAGTGTTTTAAGTCACGGCAGTATGGAGGAACTGCTATGCAGCCTGGCTGGGACGGAGAAGGGCGAGATTATTGGCTTTATAAGCCAACTGATCTCGGCTCTTGGTCTGACCCAGTCGGACTTGCTTGGCAAAGCATTGCCAAGCCCTGGGAACGGCCGCCACGAGTTGGCGGATCGCGAACAGGGAGTGGCTAATGCTCCACCTATTCGTGACTATTTCTTCGAACGCGAGTTCAGTGATGCTGACAACGACAACATGAGCGTACTTTCCTTCGCTTCCTCCGCCTCCAAAAAAAGGCGACTCAATGACGGCTTTCCACCGCTGCCTGACGTCTCGAGACGTCGAATTGACGAATGGACCAAAAAAGTCATCAAAGATCAACCAAAGCCAGCTAAAAAGAAGCTTAAAAATCTGAAAAAGAAAGCGGCTTAGGATAACGTCAGAGACGAGGCTCGGAAATATTATTCAGAATCCGAGACCTCCTCTCATCAAATAGCCAAAGATCGGGCTAACGAGGTGGCCACTTCGAGCAAACTAAGCAAACTAAATTTTCTTTGATTTATCATATTGTATCATCCTGTTTAATGTTCATTAAATAGAATTGTGCATAATTATGCCCACTATTAAAAAAAAGTCATTTTTGACATTTTTCACTTATTGATACCACATCTGTGACCATTCGGAACAACTTTACACGCAGACTTTTTTTTTCTTCTCAACAATAATAAATCAGGTCTGAAGGAGTAAAGAGAAATTGCTGTGTGAAATATTCGAAAACGATTGGACAATATGCCGAAGGCATTTTCAACTTTACTTCTTGCTCGCGACAAACGATAATTGAAAATTTTCTTTTCGTTATTCAAATCTTTTCGACTGAACGGTTTCAAAAAATCTTTCCGAAGGGTGAATGCTTCATCAGCAACAAAAACAAAAGGCAACAATTTTTCGCTATTATTATTTGGTTTTGTTGGCGCTGGTAAAGATAATTGTTCATCCTTCAGTTTCTTGTAGAAGTTAGTGTACTCTAACTTCTCCATCAGATATGCGCCCATTTATACCAAAATCGCACATAATAAATTCACAATTAGCATTCACTACAGCCATTAATACTAGGCTATGTGTCCCTTTATAATTGAAGTAATATGACCCACTTCGAGCGGGATGAATAATGTTGACGTGTTTTCCGTCAACAGCTCCCACGCAGTTAAGAAAATTACATTTTTGTTCAAAATCGTTTGCGATTTTTCTCCACTCATCTTCTGACGACGGAAACTGTAAAAAAATAACACAGTATTATAATTCTAGCATACGCAAGGAATGGAACATATAGACGAAGACGTGGAATTACCGATGAATCCACCTGCAAGATGTCTGTCACGTTCGTCTGTACCTCGCGATCTTAACCAAAATATAAGTTCCCCATCAACATCAGCAACTAGTAGCGCAGCTACACGTAAAAGTTCAAAAAGAAGACGCCAAACTAAAGTTGATGAAGCCGACGAAATATTGATTATGGTGGGAGAAAGGCTACGTAACCAAAAGGCCGATGATGCGTTTAACATTTTTGGGAACAATGTTGCAGCAAAGTTACGAACCTTAGCACCGTCGTACACCAACGAAACATCAAACACGCAACATGCGACATGAGGTAAATACCGCGCATAGACTTGTGCTGCATTAACACAATATAAACACACAGATATCGTTAAAATCATCGTACACCAATGCGGCTGGTGCAAGTGTCGCGCAACAAAAACTGCATGCGGTTTACTGTGCATGTCTCGTCGCAGTAGCTGTTGCGTGATTGAAGGAGTAAGATCGGTTATTTTTATTAAAAATAGAAATAACGTTAAAAAAATGTCTGAAAATCCTGTTTTTAATATAAATTTTGTAAAAGCTATTGAAAAACGTCCGTGCGTATGGAACTATTCCTTAACGGGGTATAGCAAAAAAAATGTAACAGAAAAAGCATGGGCGGAGGTGGCAAATGAAATAAAAGATTCAGGTAAATATATACAATTTTATTTAATGTTCTATACAAGTAACTATGCGTATTTCCACTGTATTGGTATCGATCCTTCGGGTGTCATAAAATACTTAGCTAACGAAATTTCATAGCTAATGTTGTTTCGCGATATCCGTCTTGAACTTCATGTGTTATTTGTGGATGGTTCAGCACATTTTCTTCGAAATGCATTGGACTAGGTAAACTTTCCTTCCCGTATTCTAATAAAATTGTGTAAAACGCAGGTGGCTTTCACAATTTTGTTTACGATTTCCTCCTCACAACAAATTGGTCCCTCGAATACGCGGAATTTTGATACAATTATTCCAAATGCCCACTCGACACTCTTTCTTCCTCGGGAAAGCCTGTACTTAAAGATCCTTCTTGTACCATTCAAAACTCTTTGTGGATAAGGTCTCATTAAATATGGCAATAATGGAAAAGCTTCATCTCCACATATGTAATAAGGAAAGGGCTCTCCACTTTCATTATTTGGTAAATGTGAACGCTCAAGAATTCCTATTTTTTGTTTTCTTAACAGTTTGCCAATATGAGATGCTTTAAAAACAGCCCCATCACTATTTCGTCCTAAATCACCTACGTCAATTGTTGTAAACAAACTATCTGCAGTAGTAGTGGCCATTAGTACCAGAGAAAAGAAGCCTTTATAATTAAAATTACTTGAGCCACTATTGGCAATTTTTTTAAACGGATGTGTTTTCCGTCAATTGCGGCGACGCAGTTTGGTAAATTCCACAATTCGTAATACCGTTCAGCATTGCGTTTCCATATTTCTTCATTAGGGACTGGCATAAATAATGGTTGCAGACCTTCCCATACAGCATCAGTTGTTTTTTCACTATTCTACCAATTGTGGTATCTCCTCTATAGAACTGGAACGAAAGATTTTTAAAACTGTCACCTGTTGCCAGATACCTAAAAAAAGAAAAGTTATTTCCCTAGCTTTTTGTTCAAGTTTTTAATAGGTTTTTTCTTTTTCAGTGTCAAATTGTCGCGAACGCTGGGGAAACATCCGGGGAGCATTTTTCTGATCTATGAAAAAGCTACCCTCCGGCACCGGTGCAATAAAAAAAAAATAATTTAAATGAAAGCTTGGAATTTCTTTTGCCTTACATAAAAAATAAAGCAGGCGATGGAAATTTGCAGACTGTGAGCGCCTGCCACGAGAATGCTGATGAGGGTAATAACGGCTCGGAAGAACATACAGACAATGAAGAAGAAAATATGGAATCTCAAGCTAACCAAGGAAGTCAGGACATTGCAATACATGGTTTCGCAAATTCGCCACCTGATATGACAGATCAAGAATCAATTCAAGATTCAGGCATTGACAAATCCATTATTGTAACTAAGAAGGCATATACTTCTACAAAACGAAAATTTTCTCAAAATGCTTCAAAAGTTTCAAATCCTGCCGATGCTGCTTTCATTGGATGGCTGAAAAACAAACAAGAAAGAGACAGCAGTAAAGAGAATCCAAATATGTCATTTTTACAGAGTTTGTTGCCGGATATGATGAAAATGACAAATAAACAAAACAGACGATTTCGTCAAAAAGTTATAGGGCTAATGGATGACATACTTGAAGATGCGGATATCTGTGTCTGTAATTCATCTACTTCAAGTTCAAGAGCGTCTTATGTATATTGTCCAACACCAAGCCCTAATGCTTCTCTACAGTGCCCAACGTCACACCCGGATGTACCAAGGCCTGCATGGTCAGTGCAAGACCTACACGGAAACTACAGTGAATATCCACAGGATTTCCAGAGAAACGAAGATATTCGCTACACATAAATACTTGATAGGTACTGAACACCAACATTGTTGCTATAAGTATTTGTGTAATTTCAATGGTATTACATAGTTTATTTTTGTATTACGTACCTTAATGTTATTAATAAACGTTCCTCTGAAGAAAAAGCCTCCCGGTAGTGGGTATCTAGCTTTTCTATTCTCGGTTCTACAAGTTCCACCAACACTCGGGAACTTTCCTGGTTCATTCTATAATATTCTTTAAACTTTTCTGAATTGAGGGATAACTACTCCAGTGCAACAGTGACGGGGCTATGGCTCAGATTATGTACAAATAATGGATGAATCCAATATCGGCGCAACCGTTTTCGTTTACGTCGATTTCGCAAAAATTGTCAAGCTACTACAACATCTCCCTCGCTTAACGACATTTTAAATACTACAAATGTAGTTGTCACACTTGTCTACGCGGTTAAGCAACATGCAGTATGTAACTCATGTTGCATGTTGCGTTTTTGATGTTTCGTTGGTGTACGACCGCGCTAAGGTATTAGGATTTATTATAAGAGTAAGCAAACAATCGTCCGCACTTCATATTTGATAATCTGATAGTAATCATGTGAGTAGCATTGCACGTTATTTTTTCAAATTATGTAATTATACTTTTATCATAGGAATTCAATGCAATATAGAGATGGCCCTTTTGGTTACCGATGGGTGTACGGTAACGAAAGGCAACTAAAAATAATGGTGAAGAGTCACCGAAAGGTTTCACCAATCCTAGATAGGCAGATATTAGTACGATACAGCTTTTTATAACATTTTTTTTAAGTAATTATTTTTCTCAGTATAATAGTTCCGGAAAAGGAGGAACCTTCAGCCCCTTCAGGGATGTAACACAAGGAGTGAGAAAAGTTATTTTGTGAGTAGAATATTGCAAGTAAACATTATAATAATTTCATATGAATTAATTTTTAGAGACGATGATTTCAAAAATAATTATTCGTAAGTATATAATCTATTCACTTTTGAAGTCATTCAAATAATATTCCAAAATAATAGTGATGAAACAAAAACGGTCGAAAACACCCAGAAGGAGGTGGTTGATCGCTAATATATAAATAATATATATTTGATTATAACATTTTTTAATCCAGTAAAGTGATTCCGGGAGAGCAGGAACCTTCAGCTCCTTTGGGAATAAAAATAACATTCAGTACCACCCAGATAGGAGTGCGAAATGTTAGAGTAGAATTGTACAAGTAAACATTATAATAATTTTAATACGAATTATTTTCTAGAGACGATGATTTCGAAAATATTTATCCGTAAGTATATAATCTATTGGATTTGAATACATTTTAATAATATTACAAAATAATAGTGATGAAAGAAAAATGGATGAAAACACCCTGGAGGAGTTGGTGTTCAATGACCGTAAGCATAGATATAAGTAAAGGAATTATTAATGAATATATGTCACTCATTTTGCTGCAGAAGAATGTTTACATTCTCAGATCAATAATATTCAGGGTAAGAACAGTTAATCAGGCCTAAATGGGATACCACTATAAAATAAAACGCGCCAACAGTTCTACCTCATGGGTGGTGTGGAAACGAATTGATTATCAGGAAGATTTCTTGGTAATTGAGAGGGGCATATTTTCAAGAGAGATTAATTTAGGGGAAAAAGTTTTGGATTCTTTCATTCTCATCTTCATATATAAAAATGTGGAAAAAAATACTTCCAGAATAAACTCTTTTACAAAATAGCATATGAGAGATGTACAATATCACTCATCGTACACTGTCGTGAAATCGTATTTGTACATTATCTTTGATCCACGGCCCTGTTGAAAGTTTCAAGTTGGTAACTAAACCGACCGTACTTAAACCAAAACAAAAAGTAACTACGTTATATCTGGAAATTAATAAACCTACGGGTAAACGTAATAACTCAAATCAATTAATCTAATAGTAATCATGTGAGTAGCATTTCAAATTATGTAATTATACTTTTATCATAGGAATTCAATGCAATATAGAGATGCCCCTTTTGGTTACCGATGGGTGTACGGTAACGAAAGGCAACTAAAAATAATGGTGAAGAGTGACCGAAAGGTTTCACCAATCCTAAATAGACAGAAATTAGTACGATACAGCTTTTTATAACATTTTTTTAGGTAATGTTTTTTCTCAGTATAATAGTTCCGGAAAAGGGGGAACCGTCAGCCCCTTTAGGGACACAAGGAGTGCGAAATGTTATTTTGTCAGTAGAATATTGCAAATAAACATTATAATAATTTCAATATGAATTAATTTTTAGAGACAATGATTTCAAAAATAATTATTCGTAAGTACATAATCCATTCACTTTTAAATACATTCAAATACTGGGCTTTCCAATAGGTACTTGACAACTTTGAATTTAAATTGTGAACGCACTATTTCACTAATCATCTAATTGTTGTTTTCTTTTGTTTCAGTAAACTTAACATTTTCATTAAGTACACGAACGAACAACGTTTGGAAATTATAAAAATGTACTACCGAAATTCGGAGTCGGTGACCGCAACTTTAAGAGCGTTAACTCCAATTTTCGGTCGTAATTCTCGCCCCAGTAGACAAGCAATAACAAGTTTAGTGCAAAAATTTGAGTCTACATATTCATTGTGTGATGCTGTCGTGCCAGTGAGACAACGGGCTGGTCGAAGTTCCGAAAATATCGCTACCGTTAAGGCGTCCGTAGCAAATGATCCAAATCAGTCGATTCCGCGGCGTTCTCAAGAACTGGGCATCGCCAAGACCACTTTATGGCGAATTTTGCGTAAGGATCTGGGTTTACACCCATACAAGATTAAGCTGACTCAAGAATTGAAGCCGAGGGACCATTTGAGTCGACGTACGTTCTCCGCTTGGGCTCTGGAGAAGATGCACCAAGATGATGAATTTCATCGCAAAATCATTTTCAGTGACGAAGCTCATTTTTGGCTCAATGGGTTCGTCAATAAGCAAAATATGCGTTATTGGTCTGGTAAAAATCCACATGTGCTTCACGAATCACCACTTCATCCACAAAAAATTACTGTTTGGTGCGCTTTGCATGCCGGCGGCGTCATTGGGCCATATTTTTTTGTCGACAATAACGATCGTCACGTTACTGTGAATGGCGATCGTTATCGCGCCATGATTACCGATTATTTTTGGCCCGAATTGGAACACATGGACTTGGATGACATGTGGTTTCAACAAGACGGTGCCACAAGCCACACAGCGCACGTTACAATCGATTTATTGAAGAGTAAGTTTGGCNCTGTGTCCCAATCATTAAATGTTATAATAAATTTCATAACATTATTTCAGAAATGGTACGAAATAGAAAAGAAAAGAAAAAATCGCCAATTTCGATGAAAAATCTATGAAAAGGGCTGTGTTAAACGTCAATAATAATGGCGTTTCCATCCGATCAGCAGCACGGAACGAAGGATTAGTGCACATGACACTAAAAAGGTACGTTGATAAGTACAAAAATGTTTCTAATGCAGACCATGCCAACTTTCGTTTCAAGCCTGATTACAAGATAAATAAAGTATTTTCTAATGAACTCGAACAACAATTACGAGAGTATCTGCTTACTGCCTGTCGCATGCACCATGGTTTAACTCGAAAAAATGTGATGTCTTCGGCTTATGACTTGGCCAAGAAAAATAATTTAGAATATACGACTGATTGGGACAAAAATAAGGATGATGGTGTTGATTGGTTAAACGGATTTATGAAGCGGAATCCAACTTTAGCTATACGAAAGCCAGAAGCTACCAGTCTAGGGCGTGCAACAAGCATTAACCGCACCACTGTCAATGAGTTTTTCGACAATTGATGCAGAGTTTATTCAAAATTCCCAGGAGGTCCTCTTCCTGAAAATATATACAATCTGGACGAGACTGTATTGACCACTGTTCATAATCCGTCCAACATCATTGGTCTAAAGGGTCTAAAACAAATTGGCCAAGTAACATCAGGTGAAAGGGGTGTACTTGTGACTGCGTGCTGCTTTATCAATGCAATTGGGAATTCCATACCGCCGTATCTAATTTTCCCAAGAGTGCATTTTAAAGACCGTATGCTGAAGGGGGTTCTTCCCGGTATTGCTGGGGGTGCTGCGAAAAGTGGATGGGTTAATAGCGTATTGATTATTGAAATTTTGAAAAATTTTCATGGATTTGTTAAAAGTACACCAGAGTCACCAGTGCTACTTATTCTTGAAAACCATGTGTCCCATATTTCGATAGGATCTATCGAATATAGCAAGCATAATGGGATTTCACTATCAACATTACCTCCGCATACTAGTGGAAAACTTCAGCCACTGGACAAGACTGTTTATAAATCAGTTAAGACCAACTTCAATAGTGCTTGTAATGATTGGATGATCACGAACCCAGGCAAAACAATAACAATTTTATGACATATCTGGTCTACTCGGCGTTGCTTACCCCAAAGCTTTCACACCAAATAACATCATCAATGGGTTCGAAGCAACAGGCATTTGACCTTTAAATAGAAATATTTTTAATGACGATGATTTTCTATCGTCTGCAGTAACAGATATAGGCCACTCACGATAACGCAACACTCTCCTGACCCTTCAAATTCACAACAACCCTCATATTCACCAAGACCATCAACTTCTGAACCATTACCAATGCACTCAAGTTTACAACATTCCCCGAGAGCCTCAACTTTACAACAATCACCAATCCAGTCATCTTTACAAGTTTCAACNTGGAACTGGCTAAACGTCACACCCATGCTCAGTCCCTCAAGAGATGAGATTAAATCAAAAAATGCAATCTTGCCAGGATCACCCTGGGCGACCCTGGGAAGCTGGCGCTGAAGAAATATCTGGCGATGACCAGGAGAAAACGCTCAACGGTAGGATTTCTGACTGGCCACTGTCAACTATGGAAACACCTCCTCAATATGGGGCTAGTGGACACACCTCTATGCAGTATGTGTGAAAAGAAAGATGTAACTGTCAGGCATGTCCTATGCGAGTGTCCGGAGTTTTCGTCAATGATAGAGTATGTGTTTGTTGAGTCTTGGCCTACCTATGCTGATATAAAGGAGATGTCTCCCAGTGAACTGTCCACATTCCTGGAAAGGAGAGAATGGACGAAGACCTAGGACGACAACTCTTCGGAAGGATGTACAATGAGTTACATGTGGCCTGAGTGCTGTGGGCCTACACTCACCTTCCCTACTCTACAAAATCAAAAAATGCGTGAGGTCTCACAAAACGAAATTTTTGAAAAGATTTTTGAGCTGACTAAACTTGCTTGTACTACAATCCTTATTGTTGTTAGAGCAGAAAATGATCATTATACGTCGAATTGTATATGGGTTGTACGGAGGAAAAAAGGTTTCAGCTCTAGAAATGTTTCGTAACGAGTTACGGGATTATCTCGATTATGATTGTGAATATTTGTACACATTGCATGATATTTAGCTAGATTGATGCTTCGAGTACAGAAAAATAAATGGAAGAATGGTCATAATGGAGTAATCTCACATCGTAGGATGACGGCAGTAATATTTACAAAAAATTTAGGATAGCCGCCCATCAAAAAAGAGATAGTGTACCTTGATGAAACTTGGTTCGACATATATGATGTTGTTGAATATGGTTGGGTGGATGAAGTAATAAGTGCTCTCTAAATGGGTTATCATTCTACACGCAGGTAGTGATAAGGGTTTTGTTCCCAATGCTCTTCTACCATCAGCTAGAAATATGAAACCATCATCTGCTGACTAAGATATGACTGCCAGTCTTTTGAAAAAGTGGTTCATTGAACAACTGCTTCCAAATCTCTTCCCAAATTCTGTTATTGTTATGGACAATGCGTTATTGTTATGGACAATTTCCATCTTCATAACAAAATTCCCATTAGTAGCGCAAAGAAAGAAGACATTTTTGAATTCATGGATAGTAAGAATATTGAAATTTCTAGAAAGGCTACGAAAAAAGTATTATTGGAAGTTATAAAGAATAAAACTTCAATAAAGAATATGTAATCGACAAGATATGCGAAGCCCATGGTTATACTATTCTACATCTATTAAGTACTGTGAATTCAATCCGATCGGGATGATTTGGGCTGCTGTAGAAAAAACTAAGAAAATATAATCAATCTCCAACGAATAGTTATTAAGTACTAGGAAATATACGAATGGTTATTAATAAAGTGAACGACAGTGGTGAATGGATGAAATGTGTCCACCATGTCATAGAAAAGGAAAATGAATAATTCATTTCACCTATTATTGACTCCATTATCATAACCGCAAATTCAGATTTAAGCTCTGAAAATTCAGATAATGAATCTCAAGTTCTCATTCAATTCTCATAAGAGTACAAACTAGTTATTTTGACATTACTCTCCACGTCTGATGAAAAATAAGTGTAGATTTATTAAAAATGAAATACATTTCGAAATAAATTATACTATGCTGCCCATGTCATACAAAGAAACTGCCAAACTATTTCGTTTTAATGCTATTCGAATTGACTTCGTATATGCTATAACTAAAGGACCTCAGCTGTCCCCCTATAGCATCAGATCGATTGCAAGATATTCTTGATTCTTTAATTCTTGACCCAATTGAAGGCCTGAGTGGTGTCCTGAGACTTATCGCCTCTTTAAAGGTGGAATATATTACGAATCTGTCATGTACCAAATTCTTGGGAAGCGAAAGCAGAATCTACACCAAAAGAGTTAACAATTTTTTCTTGAACTGGTTAACCCTCATCCTTACCCTCTAAGTGAACGACAGTAGTGAGAAATGTGTCCAGCATGTCATAGAAAAGGAGAATGAATAATTCATTTCACCTATTATTGACTCCATTATCATAACCGCAAATTCAGATTTAATTTCTGAAAATTCAGATAATGAATCTCAAGTTTTTAGTCAATTCTCGTATAAGTACAAACTAGTTATTTTGACATTACTCACCACGTCTGATAAAAAATAAGTGTAGATTTATCGAAAATTAAATACATTTTGAAATAAACTATACCACGCTGCCCATGTCATACAAAGAGACTGCCAAACTATTTCGTTTTCATGCCTTTCGAATTGACTTCGTATCTACTATAACTAAACGACCTCAGCTATCCCCCTATAGTATCAGATCGATTGCAAGATTTTCTCGATTCTTTAATTCTTGACCCAATTAAAGGCCTGAGTTGTGTCCTGAGACTTATCGCCTCTTCAAAGGTGGAATATATTACGAATTTGTCATGTACCAAATTCTTGGGAAGCGAAAGCAGAATCTACACCAAAAGAGTTAACAATTTTTTCTTGAACTGGTTAACCCTCATCCTTACCCTCAAAAATTGCGAAAAATCCTCACATGACCTGATTAAATTTATCGTCAGGTATAGAACCTACAGATGACCACACATGGGAAGGTAGTTAATGTCATCAAAGTGGTAATATTGCACATTGAACATCCAACAACCTGAATATCGATTAATCAAATTGATTCTCTTCAGTATATCTGTATCTGTATCTGTGGAGTAGGAAAGGTGAGTGTAAGCCCACAGGACTCAGGCCATATGTGACCCATTGTACATGCCCTCGCGGATTTGTCCTCCTAGGTCATCGTCCATCCTGTCCTTTCCAGGAAGGTGGATAGATCACTGGGAGACATTTCCTTTATATCGGCAGGTGTAGGACAAGACTCGCCGAACACACACTCTCCTATTGACGATAACTCCGAGCATTCGCATTAGACATGCCTGACAGTCTCATCTTCCTGTTCACACATCCTGCATAGAGGTGTGTCCACTAGCCCCATATTATATTGCAGTATAATATCACAGTCGCCGCAGAAGGATCTTCCAGAAGTGGTCCAAGCATGGTTTCAGAGCGGCACCTGAGCGGTACCTGAGAGGAAAAGAAGAACATTTCTTGGCTGAAGTTAGTATCCTGGGTGCAGTTAGTACCCGTATCTATTGAAGAGCATCTCCCAAAAAAAGCGTTACAGAAGACCTAATTTTGAATGAAGTATTTGTCTTCCTTACCTACCTGATTGATGGGCTGAGTGGTGCATTGCGAAATTGACTTATCGCCTCTTCAAAGGTGGAATATCTTACGAATTTGTCATCTACGAAATTCTTGAAAAGCGGAAGCAGAATCTACACCAGGAGAGTGAACAATATTTTCCTGAGCAGGTTAACAATTACTTACCCTTAAAAATCGCGAAAAATCCTTGTATGACCTAATTCAAGTTATCGTCAGGTATAGAACTTACAGATGCCCCCAAATGGGAAAGTAGTTACCGTCATTGTAGTGAGAATATTACACCTTGAACATCCAACAACCTGAATATCGATCAATCAAATTGTTCTCTTGAGTATAATATTACATTAGCCGCAGAAGGACCTTCCAGAAGTAGTCCATAAGCATGATTTCAGAGCGACAGCTTACCTGAGATGATCAGAAGAACGTTTATTGACAAGAGTTAGTACACTGAGTGCAGTTGGTACCCGTACCCGCACACAGGATACATTATTTTGAAGGAACATATTTGTCTTTCTTACATACCTGCTGAAGGAAATCACAGATTAACCGCCAACCAGATTCTGTTTGAATTGGAGAAAATGTACCATGGTCTGTCAAGCATGAAGTTGATTATTTTCCGCAAGAAAATTCAGGCACATTTTCGTCATCAATAAATGACAATTCTGTCGATTCCATAGTAAATAAACGAACAATATCTACAATATTTACAAGTAAATTTAGACCGTTACAACATGTTCTGTGGCTGCCACGCTATGAGCCAGATCAAGTTTTCACCAGAGAGATAATTTACCGAAGTAGATTCTGTTCAGAAGATGGATTCATTTGGCAGAGTTTGGATAGATTTGAAGCGACTACTGTGAAGCCAAATCAACACTATGAATAATACATTGAGGGATTGAATTTTTGTTTATCTTTCGATTATTTATTTTTAAACAGTTGAAATAATCACAAAGATTGTTGGGGATCAATTATGAATAATGATTAAAGTTTATTTTCTGATGGATTCGGCCGTTATTTGATGAAGTTTCATAGTGACTTCATAAACTACATCCTACGATTTGATCTTCACAAACTTTATTTTCAAAAATATATCACGACATATTTCGTAATCACAGTAGCTTTTTCGTAATGAATGACATACTGAAGGTTAATTCTGTTATATACTCTGATTTTTATATAATAAAAAAGATCAGTTAAAAAAATTTCAATTAAATCAAGCATAAAAACTGAAATTACAATGAAATAAAATACAAAAACAATTGAAAATTCAACAATTAACAAGAAATGAAAATTAAAATTGAAAGATTTCAAGCCAAGTTACTTCGCAACGTTTCGATTGTTAGTATCTACAATCGTCTTCGTATGATGACTGGACTCACTACTCTGGGAGCTGATTATTCATAGGTCATTCAAGTGCTTTCACCTATCTTCTCTCACCTCTCTCCGCTTCATCAAGAGCTGACCGTTTGGCCGGATTTGGCCGTTTCCGGTTGATTATAGGTTTCCATTTGTTGCGAATCTCTACATTAGCTTGACTAAATGCGTTGTTGGATAACATGCAGCTTTTTTGAAGTTACTCCTAAACCAGTGTTCTTCCTTGTGAATGATTTCAGCTTGAGACCACTAGATGTTATGTTAATGAGTCCAAACATTCTCTGCTATTCCTGATTTGCTAGTTTCTCCTTGCCATGTGTGTTTCTTGTACTCGACAATGCGAACTTCCAATGGCCTCTTAGTTTTACCGATGTAGGATTCTCTACACTCGCAGGGAATCCGGTAAATGTAATCGCAGTCCGCATTTGGTGGCCTGGTTTTAGGGAGGCTGTTATGGATAGTATTCACAGATCTGAAGCAAGGTTCTGATGTTATATTTCGACCCAATTATTCGCATCCTTCCCGACAATCCTTAGAAGTAGGGAAGTACAAGTACTGGTTGTGACGGCTTCTCTTCTTTGCGAGGCTCCTGCTGTCTTTTAGCCAATGCCTGTTCCACCATCGCTTTGGAGTAGCCATTCCGTTGGAAATCATTTTTTATGATGTCTATTTCCTTCTCGAGACCTTCCTTCGTATTACAGAGCCTGAAAGCACGGTCTACTGGAGTCTTGATGATTCCTCTCTTAGTCGGTTAATGGTGGTTGGATTCCTGGTTCGAATACTGTCCCGTGTAAGTGGGTATTCGGTACACATATGTTTTCCATTTTGTGTCGGTCCTCTTCACCAATACGTCTAAGAATGGCAATTCGTTGTGGATCTCCTTCTCCATTGTGAAAGTGATGGAGGGTCTTACGTTGTTGATGTGCTTCAAGAAGGTGTATAGTTGTTGTCAACGTATCTGAACTAGACTCGGGGCTCCTTGTGTGATTTTCGAAACCACCCCATATATATGTTGGCTATAACCGGTGGGAGTGGCGATCCAATTGGCATTCTTCCTCATCTTCTTTCAGGGATTTTAAATCATTTCATATCATAATAAACAATGGAAGTCCGAACTAATGATATGCACTTCATTGTGATATTTTCACTAAAATGTTTCACAAAAATGCAACACATGTTCCGCTATACAATAGCTTCTTCGGAAGTGTCATAGTTTGACATGTTATAAAGTTAGATGATGGAATCAAGTCAGGGTTTGAAGTTCAGATATATGCAAAAAGTTTCAATGCATTGCCAATGAAATTGAAAACCACTGAAAAACGATTTCAAAGTAGGGATAGAAAGTTTTATAACTGAAAGATATATTCAATATATGAGGTTTATTTTCCTATCACATTCAGGTTTGATAAAGACTCCATTCCCTATATTTTTTCAATCTTTGATAGGAACAGCATTTCCTTATTTTTCAAAATGCTCAAGTTTGCACGATTGATAATATATCTTATTAGGTATATTCAGTTCGATTGAGTATTCAATTACTTCCCTCTCACAAAATACATTTTTTGTAGCCCATCTTAAAATTGGTGCAAACATTACATCACATGCTTAGGTACATTGATTGAAAATATGTGAGTCTGTGTTGGAATGTGTGTTTGTTGCCTATTACCAAGCAATATTTTGGCTAGGTACGGTTTACTAATATTTCCAAAATCAATTAGATATAAAAATGTCTGCAAGATACGATAGGGCTATAACCGTTTTTTCACCAGATAGACATCTTCTGCAAGTTGAATATCCACAAGAAGCTGTCCGAAAAGAATCTACTGCGGTTGGCGTTAGGGGAGCCAATTTTGTCGTACTTGGATTCGAAAAAAAATCGGTAGCCAAGCTTCAAGGAGAAATAACAGTGAGAAAAATATGTCTATTAGATGAGCATGTAGTTATGGCCTTTGCTGGTTTGACCGCCGACGCCAAAATACTGATCAATCGAGTGCAAATCGAGTGTCAAAGTCACAAATTGACCGTCGAGGATCCTGTTACATTAGAATATATAACACGTTATATAACACCGTTGAAACAATAGTATACTTAGAGTAATGGCAAGAGACCTTTCGGTATCTTTCGTCTTATCGGTGGCTTTGATTATAATGACAAACCACATCTTTACCAGACAGAGCCGTCAGGTGTTTACTACGAGTGGAAAGCAAATGCTACTGGTCGATCTGCAAAAACAGTAAGAGAGTTTCTGGGAAAGTTTTATAATCGTGAAGAGGTAGTTACAGAGAAAGGCACTGTGAAGTTAGCTATACGTGCACTGTTGGAGGTGGTCCAATCGGGGCAGAAAAATTCAGAAATTCCTGTGATGCGGCATGGAGAACCCTTGGAAATATTGGATGAAGAGCCTATCGAAAAATACGTAACTACGATAGAGGAGGCTTTTAATTTTGAATTCGACTTGAAGTTTGATTCGACTTTGATATCGTCGGAAACACAGTCTCCAACAGAAAAACAACACAAGCTATTCGCCGTCGTTTACCACGAAGGCAAAAATGCCAACATTGGACACTACGTGGCCGATGCCTTCCACGTCGGCTACAACTGCTGGATTAGGTACGACGATTCTTCGGCCAAGACCGTGTAAAAAAAAGACGTATTGAAACCCCAGGGAACGCGAGTTCCTTATTTGCTGTTCTACAGGAAAAGCGATATCTGTTTAAAATCTGTTTTTCCGTTAACCAGCTGTCGCACCCCTACGAACGACAACCCTCAGAAGTCGAAACTTGTGCGAGCTAAGGATTAACGAGGTCTTACCTTTTAACGTGTGATTCCTAACATGGGTTGGACGGTAGCAAGTGAAGATCGATCGTTCAGACTAGGGCTTGAACCACCGACCAACACGGCAGTCAATTCGAGTGAGTGAACAAAGCACCCACGCCGAACCGCTTGGCTACCGACTGACTATATGATCCTATATAAATAAGGTTGCTACTTTTACGTAGCGTTCAGCGTCAAAACTGATCATTTGATGTACAAAATCTGTTTCAAAATATGTTTCAAATCTGTATTTCAAAATATAGTGAAAACTATGACTTAATATTCCTCATATCAATAACAATTCATAAACATCACCTTCAATAAACAAATTATGAATCAATCACTGTTTCTTTGGATTCTTTTGGGATTTAATTATTCATATTGATGATTTTGATCTAGATTCGTCCGATATCAGGATGAACTGTTCCAATGTTCTGTTGCTGCTTCACACTCATGTCCTTATTAAATTCCACAAACTGGGTATATAGTTCCTCTAATAATCCACTCACACCGAACCACTACATACTCATCAAATTGAGCATGTCCTTGCATTCTGTACGTCATTCTGGCCTAGATACATGGTCATTGTTATGCAGCTTGAGGACAGTGATACCTGACGAAATATATCAGAGTTATTTATCTGTTTCCTTCAATTCTGTCAGAACTTTCAAATGAAAATTGTATCTAAGTAAACAAATATCAACACTTTGATAGAAACCATTATTCCTTGATAATTTTGGATTTTTACGTGTCTAAAAATCATGAAAAAACTGGGTAAATCATTAAGGAATAATAAATTGTCGTGAATACGAGCGAAAAAACTCCGACAGATGAGACGCATTCAATTTGTTAGTGAAACTTAATGAAAGGTAACCATATATTATAATAATTGAAAATTATCTTTATTTGTCACATGTTCACATAGATACTCATTTTTTATCAATTTCATATGAGGTGAGGAGGTGACGTTTGGACATGAGCTTCCACATAAAGTGTCAGTACTCATGTTTGCTCCCACACTGAATATGTATGAAGAAAAATTCAATAAATCGAAAGTATATGAACACATAATTTGTGAAGTTCATTGTTTTTCAACTGAAAATTTGAAAGAAAACGAGGAGCCATAGAGGCTTGCGCAACACACAAGAGTTTATTGTGACTAACACCTATTCACACTCAACCAAATAAACCCGGCTTCTCAACGAAGCTGATTAGTTTGTATGGTGAGTGGTCTTTCAGGCTAGATGGTAAGAGAACGGCACTATCGAACTCTAAGAACCTGATTTGATCACCAGCGGTGCAAGCACAAAGTATATGCTCTGCTGTTTCATCATTTTCCAAACAGAGGCCACAGGCGGTCTTCCGACAGTCCCAATCTCTGCACATTATGATTCTAATGACAGTGACGTGTGAAAAGGCCTGTTAGACATCGCAGTTCATCCCAACTGTAGTTCAACAACGGTTTGGTATTAAGCTTCCAAGGGTGAATCAACGCTTTGGAGTGAGCCAATCCTTCTTGCCATTCAGCTTTTTAATGTTTGTTTCGCAAAGCCTATAGCGATGCCAAAGGCAGATTCTGGTCCGATGAAGCTGCTTGCAGCACCCTCCTTTGCAAATGAGTCAGCAGCCTCATTGCCTTCCAGGCCAGTATGGCCAGGAATCCAGACCAGAAACAATCTTGTCCTCAATCAAGCAGTGTCGTTTTTGGCAATTTGCTACTAATTCAGACGTTGCTCGGTAGGAGCCAAGAGCTTCCAACGATGCTTGACTGTCCGAGAATATTTTTATTGACTTGTATATGAGATTGAATCATTCCAATCTCTCCGCACACAATTCAATAGCGTAAATTTCCGCTCGAAATATAGTCGCATAGGTTTCTAGGCAGGTAGATATCTCTGTCTGCGACTGAAAACACCTGCACCAGAACTGAAAGGTGTTTTTAATCCATCTGTGAACCAATAACTATCTGCTCTCGATATTTCCTTCTCCCGGAGGATCCAGTCCTTTCTACTCGGGAACAGTACTTTATAAGGCAGTTCGTAGTTGGCAGTTGGGGGCATGAAGTCAGAGATCATTTTCAGAATGCTGTCACTTCCAGTGTCAACCAACAGCCTGTTGCACTCTGCGTTAAATTGATTTGTGCAATTGGCAATGTGCACAAGTCTGTATGCAGTGTATCTAGCCTCTCTCTCCAGAAAAATGTGTAGAGGAGATAGATCTAGGAAGATATCCATGGCCGCTGACGATGTGGTACTGATGACAATCTGAAATACTAAATTGTGTGATAGTTAATGTGTACAGATGTCCTAACAGTGATTTTAAACTATTTTTAGAGAAAGGGTATGAATTATTTATGCAATTATCCCTCACATTTGAAACTATATACCTATGTGGAGATATAAATGTTGATTTCATGACAAACACCTTGGAAAAAAGACTACTTCAAGAATTTTTCACATGTTTCAACCTGAGAGATTGCATTCCAAATGAACCTACTAGAATAGCTCCCTCCAAAAACAAAACGTCCAAAACAAAAATCGATTATATTGCAATGAATAGTAATGACGACAGAAATAGTTATGTAACCCAACCAAACATAGGAGATCACCAAGCAATTTTAACAACTATCGCACTAAATCAAAAACATCCCATAAATGATGAATGGTCAAACACTGATAACTACAGAATCATGTACGACTTTCATTTGTATAGAGCAAAGCAACACTTGGAATTAATTGGATTTGAAGAAATGTATGAAATGGGGCCTGATGTAAACAACACTTTTGATGAATTTATATCAAGTATGGCAAGTTGAATTGGGTGTCAACTTGGCAAGTTGACTTGGGTGTCACACCAATAGGTGGTTCCACTTATGTTTCGCTTGCGTTTACGCAGCTATTTTTATCAAGTACTTTCTTGGATTTTCTCATTTTGTCTCACCAGTTGAAAGGGGAAGGGAGCCAGGCTTCAACCTGTTCAACATAAATTAACAAAATTTGAAAAAAGTCCAGGATATGTCGGAGCTAAGTTTTTTAACAAACTACCGGGCAGCATACAGAACATGAGTTTCAGAAAGTACAAACAGACAATTAAAAAAATGATATTGGCAAAAGCATATTATTCGGTTAGTGAATTCCTCAATGACTCGTTTGAGTCATTGTCACAACGACCATTTACATTTACCATTATATATTGAATTTTTTATTTTTAACTACCTGTTTCTAAGTCTATTGTCAATTTGTGTGTGAGTGTAAAACATGATGTGTATATCCATCTTATAGATGGCTGCTATTGCAATTACGAATAAATGAATTTAAATTTGAATTTGACACTACTGATGGCCAGACAAGCCTGTCTCTGTAAGCCAGAGAGCTCTGCCTGGGCCGTTTGCTCATAAAGGTAAGACGAACCGAATATAAAATGAATGTAGTTTTATATACTTTTGAGACAATTGTACTTAATGATAATGTAGTAATGCAATAATATACTCAATGTTAAGAATAGACATACACACATACGGACATACACTGTACACATGATGTACAGATGTTTCTCGAAGAAGGGTGTTCTGTTATGGAGTTTATAGGTTTTATCAAAAATAATAATTATACGATTTCCACACTTCAACTTCCATTCTACAATGTGAGAATATAGGCTTTCACGACCGGAGTTACGATTGAAGAGAACACATACAGACAAGATTACTCGTTTCGTTGACATTCAGGATGAATATCTCCATTTTCAGTTTTGACAAATCACTCTCACTACTACAAACTTCAAAAATTATTTTCCACATAGTGCAAAACATTTTAAATCACTTCCAATTTTAGAATCAAATCGCAAACCCCCTGTATAACAATAATCCACCAAGTGAATTCATTCTTTACCTATCAGCGTAGTAAGGGGACACCGGAATTGAAAATGAAACTGATTTCATTGTACCGAATTGAACAATGGATGGGATTCAGACGAGTCTTCCATTGAATTTTTCATAAACCGAATGCAATCGCTTCTGTCAGTAATGAAAAGTTAGGAATACCTCATTTTTACACGCCATTCAGCGCACAATCACGCGCCACTGTATACAATGAAAATAATGCTCCCATTGAACCGGACTCGAAATCCAATTAAAAATTCCACAAAGAATCTCCTTTCTGCGACGGCAACAAAACAACAATGACCCGAACAATGTGAGCACGTATTTATATCGAACCAGAATCTCTGATGACCCAGCAAGAGACGATAATCGGAGGGTTGTGTAGAGCTAAAAGCCCGTACGACCTTTTAAAATTCCTTGCAGGCCTAAAAGGCACTAGACCTCAACCCTAGAGTCCGGCCTAGGAGCTTCAATTACACACAAAGGGGCTCAAAATCGTGATGTAACACGACATCGAATCGACTCCCTCTTCAGACTGTGTTATACATGTGTTGCTAGAGTGATAATGAGGGTTTGTTATTTGATAAGTTTTCAGACGGTGGTCATCTTGGTGATATTAAGATTTTTG
Organism: Leptinotarsa decemlineata; assembly: GCF_000500325.1. Taxonomy (NCBI): domain Eukaryota; kingdom Metazoa; phylum Arthropoda; class Insecta; order Coleoptera; family Chrysomelidae; genus Leptinotarsa; species Leptinotarsa decemlineata. Next base: position 12,425 of record NW_019293592.1, on the reverse strand, counting down.
GGTGAGGCCGCAAACACCTTTCTTAATACGTTTAAAAAGCGATTCACTGTACACAGTAAAAAGGATTTCTTTGAAAGAAGATCATAGGTTGCTTTGAAATTTTTATCTCTATTGGAAAAACTATTACTTTATGCCAACATCGCCATGTTCCACTAGAAAATCACACTTTTTTCAATAAAGAAATCAAATTTCTTGGCCTTTCAACGACATCATTCGTTTAATTATATCATTGCGAAAATGACCTATTTTGAATCACGAAAATATAATATCATCTCAAAATCCACCACCTATTTGAAGGGAAAAATAAACTGTTTCAAATGGAGAGCAATATCAACTTGATCTGAACACATAGTGTTTGTTTGAATTTAATACTGTAACTCAATTCGTTTATAACAAGGTTTTTGTGAATCTACATACAAAACTATATTATGATCGACTGAAAATAATAGGAATTTCAATTTGAAAAAAACTGTGGTGCTTTGGTCTTTCTATGACCCTCTTAAGTGAGAGGGGAGCGGGGAATTCCGTTGTAAGCATCGCGGAGGAAGTGTTTTATGTGTCTGTAGGCAGTGCAATTTCTTTCCGATTATTTTGTATCTACCATAATGGAACAGATTTTACAAGACTGGGGACTTGCACAGTTGAAAGACATTTTCATGGGTAAGTATTATAATTGGATAAAACTCCGCTATATCAGTAAGTACCACGTTGTATATGTAGTACCGAAGAGAAAGTGGTAAACTTTGACGGCAACTCTTAATTTTGCCTTCATTTTGCGAAAATTATACCAATGCTCCGTAATTTTTCACACATGCATTATTACATTTGCCGAGCTCTGCAAGCAAAGTATAATAATCTAAACTGAAAAATCCTCCACGTTGATTCAAATTTGCCAATCTCTTGTTTTGAACATACATTTTATCTTCTTTCAAATAAGATCATTTTCTCTGAATAAAATTTGATTTTCTCTCAGACCGAATTCATTTTTTATTGAAAGATAGAGGTGCTTATAGTTTCGACAATACATTATAATACAAAAAATACCAAAATAGGCACCAGTAGGTATAAAAAGCTTCTATATGTGTATTATTTTGAAAGGCAATTTTTCTGTATAGACTTCTGTCTACTTCAAAGGGATTTGAGGTACGTCTTATGAATTGATTATTTCTGATTAAATAATGTTTAAGCACCTTTCAACTTGCTAGGAATCGTATCTTAAATAATAAGACCTCAGACAAGTTTGAAATTTTGAGGGTTGACAGTGCATGCGAACAACAATTAAGCTGGTTACTGAAATAAACCCACTTAAGCAGTGTTTTATTGAAAAAAATATATATATTTTTTTTTTCATAAAGTGGCTGCTGTTTTCATATTTTTACCTATCTATATATTCAAAATAGTGACTAAGGATGATGTGTTGATTTCTTCTTTCGTTTCAGAATCCAAGTGATTTTCCGGCAATTGTGGACAAACAAAGGCAGAATGCCGAACTTGATTTTTTAATGTTATTTACCAGAATGGCATCTAGTTTTGAAAACTTCATTTGTGTAAAATTACTAATGAATTAATTCACTTTTTTGTCTGAGTTGTGAAATTGTTAATTTGCAATTTGCCAAGAATATGTCCCTTTTTTATATATGTTTCCTTACTGAATATTCATTTCTGTTATTTGTATAACTTTATGATCTCTTCAAAGTGTGCGGTTGGAATATGATATTTAAGCAAAGATTAGCAAGGAAAATTTAGTTCTCTATTTTGTTTTTTATCACATGCTTTTTCGGGATAATATTTATTATTTGCTTTTGCTTCAAATAAACCAATCATAATATGTAATGTATTATTTAGTTTCTTTATAGAAACTTATAGCTGTTCATATTACAGATGAGATACTTTGGATTAAAGTAACTAAATACATCCAAATGAGAGGGACAGTTTATAACAGAAGCATAAGTTCATCTTTGATGAAGTAAATGAGTTTATTTGATTTATACAAATAGAAGCGTTTCAATGAAAAATTCTTCTCTTCGAAGGAAAACCATACATTTCTCATACGGAGACATTTAAATAATGTTTCAAGTGAACATATCATTCTTTCAAAACTCAAAACAGTTTTGCTTCGAAATTAAATTTTGTTCAGACTAAAGAATGCATACTTACTTCTCTTGAGCTAATGTAATTAGTTCTATTGAAATGTATGCACAATCTTGGTGGAATATTTTTTTTACTTGAAAAAAGCGTTTATTCAGTCCATTTGAAATAATGATTAAAATTTAACTTGAGAGAATATGTTTCTCAGTTTGAAAAAATATTTCTTCATGAATATAGGAGAGCAAGATTTCTTTAAATCGAGATAATGTTCTTCACTCTGAGATTTCCATTTTTACTATGTAACAATGTGTTCAGTCCATCAATTTTGATTTTATCCATTTGGAACTGGAAAAACAACTACCTTCGAAACATCTACTTCTCATGAACATTGGATTACACGTAAGAAAAAAAACTCTTTCGGAACGAATACTTTTATATGAAAGTTGAATGATTGAAGAACAGTTTTCTCTATCCAGTTTGTACAACATACATTCATTATGGAATTGAATGAGATATCCGTCATGATTAAGATACACAATATAGTGTTCGAAAGAGTTACGATATAAAATTTTACTCAAATGGACCGCGTCCAGGATAAACTTCGAAGTTTCTGAGTGAAACATTTGTCTTGTTGCCACATTGGCACCAAGACGAATATGACAAAATGAAGCTCATAATTCATTCATAATTTAACGACTCGCTATCAAAACAGTCCGAAAAATCAACTAGGCATTTGTTATTGATGATGATAATGAAGGCACTGTTCAACGTGGGTTTGCGGAATTTCGTCCCGAAGATTTTAGCCTAGAAGATGAGCCTCGAAGTGGTCAACCTTTGTTAATTCATGACGAGGATATGAGGACCCTGGTGGAGACCGACCCATCATAAATGGTGCGTGAAATCACAAAAAACTGGACATTAGCTACCATGCGGTTTTTAATGATTTAAAACTCATTGGAAATGTCAAAAACCCCGGGAAGTGGGCACCCCACGATTTAAACGATCGCAGAAGTTGTTACTTTTTGAAGTATGTTCTTCTTTGCTTTTGCGCAACCATAACAATCTTTTTTTGTATCGAGTCGTCACGTGTGAAGATAACACGAGATTTTCAGGACAGCGGTTGAACACCGATGATCCATCCAGACACTTCGAAGTTCTGCGTCACCCACAATACTTCTCAGACCTCTCGCCAATCGATTACTATTTTTTGTCACCGATAGAACATGCGCCAATCAGGACCAGACAGAAACGGCTTTCATCGACTTTATCGATTCCCGAGCATCCAATTTCCATGCTGACGGAATTATTCGACTTGTGTTCGTTGGAAAAAGAGCAGTGATTCAAATGGTGCCTATTTCAATTGAATTGGATAGGTATCCACTGAGATAATACAGTTTGAAATAGATTCACAAAATTGGATAAAACATATCTGAAACAACATAATGAATGTTTGAATAAACGAAAGAAAAAGTACTTTCGAAATAACTACTTTTATATTAACTTCAAAATTTTGATTTCGAGAGTAGTTTAGATTCTGGATTTCGTTGCTCACATTCAATATTGTTTTTTTGTCTCCATTTATAGTGTTTACGTCATTCATATCTGTGAAAGTTTCATTGAAATATGTTGTAAAAAATTTATTCCTGCGTTATTATGCAAAGATCCCATATTTGACAATATGAAAAAAAAGAATAACCTGAGATATTGAGACAAACACTCTCAGAATAACCTTTTTTGTAAAAGTTGAATTTCTCAAAACTAACAAAAGTTGCTACACTTGAAAATTCATATCCCACAAACCGATAGTTCGACAAGTGTAAAATTTATACACGTATCTTTTCAAGGTTAGGGTTATCTGAAAATCGAATGGCTTCATTAGGAATAGCACCATCTGTAACGAACATCTCTAATACTATTTCACACTTAAGATTACGTGAATTTTTTCTCGTCGTGTGTTCCGCCAACCAAGTTATCATCACCAAGTAGGAAGAAGGAAATATCAAGAGCAGATAGTTGTTGGTTCACAGATGGATCAAAAACACTTTACGGATCTGGTGCAGACCCAGGACAGAGATACCAATCTGCCTAGGAACCTATGCGACTGTGTTTCAAGCGGAAATTTATGCTATTGAATTGTGTGCGGAGAAATTGAAAGAATCACACCTCATACACAAGTCAATTGGTAGCAAATTTTCGAGAACGACTTTCCTCGATAAGAAGACTTAACAGATTGTCTATGGTCTGGATTCCTGGCCATAGTGGCCTGGATGGCAATGAGGCTGCTGACTCTCTTGCAAAGGAGGGTGCGACAGGTAGGGACCAAAATCTATCATTGGCATTGCTTCACATCGCCAAACATTGATTGAACACCTGGATGGCAAAGAGATTTATGGCAGAATCCTCCAGGATTGGCAGAATCCTCCAGGATTGGCAGAATCCTCCAGGATTGGCAGAATCGTCCAGGATTGGCTCACGTCAAGGCGTTTATTCACCCTTCGAAGTTTGATACCAAACAGTGGTTGGACTACAGTAGGGATGAACTACGATGTCTAACAGGCCTTCTTACATGTCACTGTCATTTGAATCATCATGAACAGAGACTCGAACGGTCGGAAGACAGTGTGTGTCTGACACGTCAGTTAGGAAAATGATGAAACAGCAAAGCACATACTTTGTGCCCGGCCCGCTGGGGACTGAATCAGGATTTTAGAATTCGACAGAGCCGTACTCTCACCATCTGACCTGAACGACCACTCAGCATACAAACTAATCGGCTTCGTTAAGAAGCTGGGTTTATTTGGTCGACTGTGAATAGGTGTAAGCGACAATGAACACTTGCGGGTTGCGGTGGAGAGCCATTCACTTTGGACCTAACCTAACCTATCATCATATAGAGATGAATTGAAATCATTTTCTACAAATGATTCACAACAATTTTTTCCGTACTTCTCACGTCACACTGAATACACTCAAACGCTTAGATTGTTCGAAAAGAGACGTTTATGTTGTCGATAGATCACATACCATACTGTTGTCATGTACAGCTCCAGCAAATCTCATCCATTCACATTATTTGGAAAAACAATGTCAATGCTCTCACAAACCAATTTCATTTTCTTTTCGCGTCATAGTTGAAAAGAAAATATTTGCAATTGCGTTTCAAGAATGCCATTCTATGTCCAATAGAAAGACCTTCACCATACTCCTCTCCAACAGACATTTATTCATAATATGATTGAAAATTATTCTTTGAAACTGAATTCAAACAATTTTTTCCATCTCGATGAAATTTTACTCAGGTGAAGAAAGGTATTATCAAATGGGATGTTTGTTGCTATCCATAGATTTCTTTTCAAGCTTTTGTCATGTACTGGTATCAACTAATTCAAACTAATCTCATTTATCGTGAGTCTCTTCTGCCTTCTGCAAGAATTGTGGAGCTGTGGTAAACGTCTCTGGTATGAACAACTCCTTTATTCCTTTGTTGAAAATATATATGCATCACTTTCTGTTGAATATGATTGAAGAGGAGATAAAATAATTGGGAACCAGGAGAGTTACCCTAGTATGGATTCCCTCACATACCGGGGTTACTGGAAACGATAGGGTTACTGGAAACGATATAGCCGATAAACTTGCCAGAGAAGCTCTAGAAAATCCTGCAAGCACTCTCAGTATGACAGCATTTCCAACAAATCTCAAATTCTCTTCCCTTAGCGCAATTGTAGAAATATGGAATCATCACTGGTCTCGAAAACCTTTCAAACTGAAGGAAATCAGATCTACATTATGTCCTCGAAACAACAATTATGTTCTATCAAGTCATGATTACCAGATTACTACTGGACACACTCGCCTTACGCATGAACATCTACTGAGGAGAAAACCGCCACCAGAATGTTTCGCGTGTGAAGTAACTGTGACTGTTAAGCATGTTCTGGTAGAGTACTAGCTCCTCAACATTGAGAGACTAAACAATAAAATCCCCTCCAACCTAAGTGAAATTTTCCCAAGATATCAACACGATCAATATTATTGAATTTCATAAAGAATGTAACATTTTATTCAAACGGCAATGTAAACAATTGCATAATATTTCAGATATATTTTACATGTTTGCCGCTAATTACTACAGTTTTTTTTTAATGAAAAAAGTCTCATTCATCATGAGTCTCTTCTGCAGGACTTGTGAAGCAATGGTAAACTTCTCTTGTATGAGCAATCGATTATGTGAAATGATTTTATAATTCGTTCATTTTGACCAACATAGTTTTTTTGAAGCCTCAACAGCTCATTTCGTGAATTTCCTGGTGGATACTCCATTATCATACTTTCACAAAAGAAATGACAAATTATCTATAGCTAAGGTTTATCTAGCTAAGGTTTATGTTATACTGCTCTTATGTCATCAGGCGAATTATTGGGCAGTATCCAGTGACTGATCTTTCAATCGAAAAGAGAAATGAAAATTTCTATGTTTTTTACCACTTTTTTTGTAACTAACGTTACTGCAGTTTCATCCTATATGGATATTCTCAAACTTATACAATAAAACTTATGATGCACTGTTTGGAACCTTTGGTGTAGTAATGAATAATACTGGAGGTTTTTTCCAACACCAAATCGTTATTTTCAACACCTCGACACGTGTTTAGATCACCAAGTGATCATCTTCAAAGAGGAAGATCAAAACTAGAAACTAAGGCGAGCTATCCCTATTTATGCTATATATACATGTAAATACATCTCACTTCCATACCACCAATATACGAGGAACTTTGGAAAGATTTTCAACGAACTAAATAAGAAGGTGGTTTTTAAAACAAGTCATACACTACAGAGCCTTTTGGGAAGTCCAAAAGACAAAGTCGAGAATTCGGAAAAGTCTGGAATTCACGAAACTGAATGTAAGGACTGCGATGCAAAATATTATGGACAGACAAAAAGATCTATCAAGGTAAGATATAAGGAACACATAGCACACTTAAAATATGGAAGACCTGAAAAATCAGCAGGCGCCCATCATATTTTGCAACAAAACCATTCCATAGACTTAATTTCATCAAGATCAGTTAGGAAAGTCAACAACAACAGGCAACTAGATGCCTATGAGGGTGTAGAAATGAGTTATCACAATAATATTATGAATAACGATGACGAACCTATACCAAAGAGCATACTATATAGCTTGTTAAAATAAAATAAAATAATGTTGTTGGGTTAACTGTTTACTATACATGAGGACACATTGCAAAAATAAATTTGTATAGGCAATATTGTGAAATTAATTTTTATATAGCTGAAAATTGTTGAGACATCTTTTTAAAACTATTGAAGCTGTTGTAATGATAATTTCACATTTGTGAATTCCGCTTGCTATTTCGGTAGAATACGTTTTGGAATTTCAGTTTGCTTAGGTGCCACCCTATCATTCAGAAGATTGATTATGATGTTTCATCAGCATTCTTTATCTTCAGAAGACACTAGTTCTATAGATTCTACATCTCAAGTACTTACGTCCCATTAATAAGGTAAGATAAGGTAATTTATCGATCTTTCAGATACATACAAATGAAATACAAATACACATACATACAAACATTATTACCCAGGAATGAATATTATACTGCTCTGCCGTTTATTTGTGTTTCTGAGGATGAGACAGCTATAGATGAAGTATAAAATACTATTCCTGAACTTTCAAAAAAACTGCCACCCTATCAGTTCAAAATCAAATTGAAATTATATTTTTTTCGAAATCAATTACATGATGAACTTTCCACCATTTCGCTTTTCTATCTTCTTCTATTTTTTTCTTCTTTGACTGATTCATGACCAATAACAGTTTGCTTTTTTGAACCATCGCCAGTCACTGATCGTCATTCATGTATTCATATACTTATGTCAATGCTATGCTACTTTAATACTCATGCAGAGACTTTTTTAGGTTAAGTGAAAAACCGTTCAGCAGTTATTTGCGTAGCTGCGAAAATTGAACTTCGCCTTTTACTATAACTTTATAAATGTAGTAAGAACTTTTAGTAAGAACTTGACATTATAATTTTTTTTGTGGTTGTAGTAATAAAGACGTTTATTATTATTATTATACTCGTCAGTAGAATGATCAAAATTTTTGATCAACAGATCTTTCAGATACCCTTTGAATGAGTATTGATTCAACTTTTTGACACGCGGTGATAAAATATTGTAGAAGGTGAATCGATAGAGTTTCTGCTTGACTTTTCCAGTCTGAATCTACTTGCCCTCAACAAATCACATCCTCTAGTCTCATGATCGTGTAAATCACAATATCTGTTCAGTGTTGATTTATTTTTATGAATATCTATCAAAAGTTGATACACATGAATAGAAGGTACCGTCTTCATTTTCAACGATAGGAATTGAGGTTTACAGGAGTTTAAGAAACCAGCTTCAGATGATATCCTTAGGGTTTTTTTTGTAACATGAATATCTTGTGACGTACTGTTTGAAATCTTTGGTGTAGTAATGAATATTACTGGAGCTTTTCCCAACATCAAACCGTTATTTTAAGACCTCGACACGTGTTTCGATTACCAAGTGATAATCTTCAAGAGGAAGATTGAAGAGTTTTATGTTTTCCTTGAAGATGATCATTTAGTGATCGAAACACGTGTCGAGGTGTCAAAAAAACGGTTTAGTGTTGGAAAAAAAACTCCAGTAATATTCAACATGAATATCCATGCATTGGAACTATTGCCCCAGCAGCGAATGGGAAAAAATTAGTAAGCTGATAATTGCGCCTGTCGATGCAATAGCTTCCTCAAGCTGGAGGCAGCTACTGTATAGAGAAACACGTATCGCGGTATTTGTGAAAACTTTTATATTGAAAATCATACAATGAACTGTATCAATTAGTTTTTATATGGATTTTCATCAAATATCGGCCAGTTTCATTCAATTGCTGATAAATGGTTTTTATTTTCATCTTGCGAAGTTTAGCTTACGCTATTTTACCACTCACGCACCAAATTACCCTCGACTTTTCCGGATGTCGTTAGAGTAGCATCATCGACGAAAGCAAAACAATTATAAAGTGACATGAAGGAAAAGAGATCATTTCTATAGATTATAATGGAAGAGGACCCAGAACCGAGCCTTGAAGAACACCACATGTAACTGGTTCTAAGTCGAACACATTGTCCGAATCAATTGATACATATTGGTATCTGTTTGTCAGATATGAAAAAAATAGAAACAAAGGGTTTCTCTCATGCAAAAGTCATGGAATTTTTTCAGTAGCATAGGATGGAAGACGCAATCAAATGCTTTTGTTAGATCACGTGGAGCAGCAGTAGTGGGATCTTCTTTTTCAAAGCAGGTTATTATGCGGTTATCTCCCACTGGTTCAGTGGGAGATGACCGTTTGGCAGGAGTTTGCCATTTTTCGCTCGATTATGGGTTTCCATATGTTGCGTATTTCTACGCTGGCTTGGATGAATACGTTGTTGGACAACATGTATGAGGCTTCCTTGATTTTCTCCTAAACCAATGTTCCTCTCTGTGTAAGATCTCAGCTTGGGACCACTCCATGTTGTGTTGATGGGTCCAAACATGATCTGATCTTCCTGATTTGCTGGTTTTTCCTCGCTTTGTGCTAGGCAATGCGAATCGAAGGCCTCTTGGTATCCGGTAAACGCAATTCTTGGAATCGCAGTCCGCGTTTGGTGGCATGGTTTTTATGAGACTGCTACCGATAGTGTTATCGGGTCTGAAGCAGGTTCTGATGTTGTACTTGGAACCAATTCTGCTTATCCTCTCCGATAATCCTCTGATGTAGGGAAGTGCAAGCACTGGTTGTGACGGCTTCTCTTCCTTGCTAAGCTCCTGCTGCCTCTTATCCGAAATCTTTTCTACCATCGCTTTGGAGTAGCCATTCCGTTGGAGATCATTTTTTATGATGTCTAGTTCCTTCTCGAGACCTTCCTTCTTGTTACAGAGCCCGAAAATACTGTCTAATAGAGTCTTGCTGATTTCTCTTTCAGTTGTTTGATGGTGGTTGGATTCGTAGTTCAGATACTGTCCCGTGTGAGTGAGTTTTCGTTATACAGATGCTTCCCACTCAGTGTCGGTCCTCTTCACCAAAACTTCTAAAAATGGCAATTCGTTGTAGATTTCCTTCTCCATTTCAAGGTTTTTTGCTCAATATAGTTGTTATTCACAGCTATTTATTTTTGATTCTTCCTTTTTAGTTGTTTCAGAGATTTCAAATCATTTTGTATATTAGACAATGGAAGTCAGAACTAGTGAAACTCACTCATAAAGCCTATTTTCAGGATGATTTCAAATAGGTTGCCCAAAACTGGGACGGTCGATATAGGTCGGTAATGTTTAATTGCATCATCACTGCCTTTCTTAAAGATTGGGATAGTGACCCAAGTCAGAGTGCTAAACTCACTTGAAATTTTTTTTTTCGATACACGCGTTGAAGATTATTCAAAGCGGTTCAATTAGACATGAGGTCGTTTGTTTGACAATGGGGAATGTTCCTCAATTTGGGTTATTACAGCAAATGCAAGTTTGAACAAAATGAAGTTGGGTTCAATTCATGAGTTTTTCAAATTCACTTCGAAAAGTATTCAAATTGATGTTTCAAATGTTGGATTTTAATTTTTAAAGGGATTTGTTTCTAATTCACATATTAGCAACAGCGCCTATATCAAGTTGAAATAATCTATACGTACCTAGATATTCTACTTTAAAAAAGGAAAACTATCTTTATAAATCAACAATTAAGGCAAAATATAAATTATAGTTCAATAACACACCCACAAGTCACATAAACAACATTTGTTTTGTTATTTATTTATATAGAAGAAGATAGGTTGAGTGTACAAAATGTCATATGTCACATATTGTCCCGGAACTTGGAACATAAGTAAACAGAACAGCACGCCTCTGAAATATGTCATCTTTGTTTGTCTCATACAGGTAACAAATTCATTGTCCTTTATTAGCTATTAGAATCCCTTTAAATGTTGAATGCATTATTTCATTCTTCTTTTTTAAGTGTCTGAATAATTTTTTACAGAAAAAGTTGAAATGATAAGTTTGAAATGCGTTGTTTCAGAGCTCTTTTATGGAAACTACTTGATTTTTGTCAGGAGAAACATTCCCCATTCTACTACTTATTAAGTTCGTATGCATCAAACGAATTCGAGTTTTTAGATCAGATATTCCACTGCAACTTCACTGTTTTTTTCAAGGACAAAAAACAAACACTACAAAAAAAATTGAGGCGCTCCCAGAGCGGTGTCTGTGCGAAATTAGCGAATCACATCAGATTTGAATCGCTGAAGATCAAATCCATCTGGGAAAACGTTCTCAGGAAGTTTATTCCACATAAACGCAGTTCTCCAGATGGAAGAATTCTTAAACAGTGGAGTTCGAGGAGTACTGAGTTGAACCTCAAAACGATGATCAGCCACAGTGCGTTGCATTTTTCTGGTATGTACCGCTCTTGGTGGAATCAAATGTGCCAAGTCACTTGAACACTTCCTGTGGAAGTATCTATAGAAGAAAGACAAATCTCCAACCCTTTTCCGATGTTCCAGGCTATCAAGGTTGCACGTGATGTTCGCGTCTTCAATTAGGCGAATGGCTCTTTTCTGGATGGAATCCAACAACTTTAGGTTATGTTTGGGAGCAGAGCTCCATCATACATGAGAACAATACCCCTAAGAAGGTCTGATCTGAGCTTTATAAAGCATGAAAAGTTGCTGAGGTGTGTACAGTTATCTGGTACGGAACAGTGTTTCAAGCTTTTGAGTTGAAGCCATTTCAATTCCAGCAACATGATTGTGCCACGACATGGCACAAAATGGGTGCCATAAAAAAGGATCTTAATGTATTTTGTCTGTCCGTTATTGATAGAGAAATATAACGGGAATTTGAGGGTGACAGATATTGTCACACCTACGTTAACGTGAATTTATTGAACTTATTCACAGTGTACTTACTTTCACGATGTTTTATTCCGCCTGTATTCGAACTAATGACCATAAAAACTAATCGGCTTCATTGAGAAGCTGGGTATATTTGGTCGAGTGTGAATAGTGTGAGCCACAATAAACCGTTGCGGGTTGCAGTGGAGGGTCAAATAGACCCATTAACTTTGGACCTTACCTAACCTAACCTACCTCCTCCATTCTTTTCAATATCAATGAGTCTTTAGCTGTCTGTAATTTATGAAGATAAATCTCACTGGAAGTCCATTTTTGCCTCCACCTTTATTTGTACTTCATTCAGCATCTCTCATTATCCTTTGTCACGTTCGAGAGTACTTTTCCAATCAAAGT
>NW_019293591.1:18705-34949 GCF_000500325.1 Leptinotarsa decemlineata | reverse complement strand
TATCTGTTATTTTGTTTCTTGTTTTCGAATTTTTGTAATGTAAAATGAAAATAAATATTTAAAAGAAAACGAGAGCAAATCTCACAAAACCATTGATAATTTCATGAATTGTGCGTATAAATACACCTAAAATCAATCTTATATCTAGGGCAACAAAACCACTGTAGACCAGTGTAATACTCTTTATCGTTTTCGAATGATTGAGAATCTCGAGAATGCTGGTATTCGTACCTCCTGCAGGAAATAATAAGCCTAATCAAGAAATCTACGATTAATTAGCAGCTTTTTCGAATAATTTATGGTTGTGAAGGAAACGATCCAGTCCGCAGAATTGTTGGGGAATATTAGCAGGAATTCGTGGAATACTGTTGAGAACCAGGAAAATGCCATTTCATTGATGAATACGGTATTGGGGTATACAACGATCGGAAGAAATTTTAAGTTCTGTTCATACCAAATAACATATTCATTTTTCATTTAAACGATATAGATCTAGAAATAAAATACTTTGTCTAATTTCCACTTACTTAATGTATTGATATTAATACGACCAAGGTTTCGGTTTTTACACCATTCTCAAGTTAGAATACTTGAATTTCCACAAAATAAATAAGTCATCAATATCACAAAATATTCATTTTTAGTTGGAATTAGTGTGTTTGTGAATTTCGATTCATCTCAACATTTGACATTATATCTGTTTCACTAACTCATTCGAGTATTTGGAATCAGGTATCTCTATTTCCATTAAATGAAACAAATTAAAGTCCAGGAAATGAAATGTTGAAAAATATTTCAGAGCCAATAGTAGATCCTCTCACCCATATTGCCAACACGTCCTTAGAAAACGGAATTTTTCCTGATATTTTAAAAATAGGTGTCGTCAAACCAGTATACAGAAATGGAGATACACTTGAGATCACTAATTACAGACCAATATCATTATTTTCTAATATAGCAAAAATTTTAGATTCTGTTTGCCATAAAATTAGAAAACATTGGTATACGGGGCAGAGCATATGAACTGTTTTATTCCTACCTGAATAATCGACAACAAATAGTTGACATCGATGGAAAAAAAAATAGTACGAGAACAATTACTTACGGAGTTCCGCAAGGTACGGTCTTGGGTCCAATACTATTCATTATCTATATAAATAGTTCATTGAAAATGCATTACGAAGGAAACATTCTCAGTTTTCCTGCAATCTTTCATAATGCTGAGACATGGTAAGACCTCAAGATTAAATCAGAAAAATATTTTGAAAACATCATGAAATGGTTTCAATTCAACAAATTGACCTTGAACGTAGAAAAAACAAAATGTCCACCATTTACCTCTTATACCAATAAACTACAGAACATAGGTACTTTGATTATCAATCAAAACTTATTGATTCCAGAAAGTACGTCAATTGAATACCTTGGCCTAATGGGAGTCACACGTATTATATCTAACTCAAAAATAACCAGGATTTTTGTTTCGCTTTGAACTAGAAACAATGGCTCGACATTCCCTATATGACTACTTTATATTATGGTTTGGTAGGTAGGTTGGGGAGGTATTAGGGATACCCACTAAACATTTTGTTAGGTAAAGATAGAACGTTTTTCAGTGACCTATTATTTGAAGAAGAAGAAATTAATTTCTATATTCTTAGATACACCAATCGAACCCAAGCAGAAATTTGCCAGCATTGCACAAGACTCTTTCAAAGCTGATATTGTACCAACGAACTTCAGCTATTCTCCAGATGCCAGTCAAACTATCAACTCTTGGGTGGAGAAGCTGACTAATGGAAAAATTTCTAAATTAGTTGATACTGGTAAGCAACTGATATATTTAGCACATATAGTTAGTGGGCATACTTGAAGACTGGCTATAAATGAAATTATCTAAAAGAACAGTTCATTCAGGCCAGTCTCAACTCCCGACCCTATAGGTTACGTATTAGCCAGGGGAGTAGTGACAGGTTTCAGTCCATTAACCTACAGTGTAAGGAGTAGAGAATGGCCTGAACGAATTGTTCCTTCAGATGATTTGATATATTTAGTTTCGAAGTAAAAACAGTCAACGTCCGATCATATGTTAAACAAATGTATGAGTATCTGTGAACCATCAGTCCAGTCATTATAGTAAGTTCACCTCGGAATTCGAGATACCCAGCTGTTAGTCTGTAAATACTTGTATATTGACACCCTAAAAGTTGTCTCAAAACCTACATATTNCTACTGTGTAGGGTGTTGAGACTGGCCTGAACGAATTGTTCCTCTAGATGATTTAGTATCGATCTGTAGACCGTGGTTTGAAGATGAAACTACTAATGCATTGATATGTTCACATGCATCAACAATGTCATTGGTATCAAATGAATGGTAAATTTGAGTATCGTCTGCATAAAGGTGTATGGGACAATATTTCATATGTTTAATAATTCGACTTGTATAAAGCGAAAAGAGAACAGGCCCAAGGATAGATCCTTGGGGTATATCCGATTTCAATAACAGATTGACGGAGTAGTTCAGATCAGTACAAACTGATACATTTCAAACACATTTACGACAAGCGAATGCATTTATCAATAACTCTAAAACATTTCTTTTTCCAGGTGACCTCCAAGACGCTATAATGGTGATCGCTAACGCCGTGTACTTCCGGGGATCGTGGAGGTATCAATTCCCTAGAGATCAAACGCAACTGGGCAAATTTTACGTCCCCGACGCCAACGGCTTCTTAACTATAAACACCCCGTTCATGTCGACGAATAACAAGTTTTACTTTCTTGAATCGCCGACTTTGGATGCAAAAATTATAAGGCTCCCGTACAAGGTAAGGAAACGAGGGATCTCGATCCGGATGGATTTTGTATCCAGAGAAATGCAGGAAAACTATTCTTGTAGAATTACAAGAGATCGTTGATGGTTGTTTTCGTCGCATTTGCCCTCAGGGTGTCTCATAAGTCGCGGTACAAATAAGGTGATAGGGGAGAAAATTTCTCATCTTTTTTTAATTATTTTGATTTTTTGGTATCAACCAACTTCGTTATAATGCTAAATTGCTTTTCCATAGTACTCATTTGATTAGCTGTTGCATGGGCGAGCATTTTGCCGTTGACGAGTCGCAGTTCGGTATGTTTTCAATCTACGTATTCTCTGACGACACAAAGTACTGGATACTGGATTCTTCGATAGCCAAAATACACACTCGTTTAGTAATTATATATGATAGTGAATTTAAAATAATCCACACACTATATACGAAGGGAAAACGAACGTTCAAAACGCTGAATACCGTTCTTTCTCAAACGCCGTCCTATTCTAATTTTTCTGTTATGTTTACCTACATATTTTTAACTCATAATGGTATTAACTTGTACAACGAAACTCAGTGTTCTTCTGACACGTGGAATCGCTATCCCTCCCGCTCCACTTAGTTACGTTAGGGACTGGGTGGTATGTCTCGTTGATGGATATGGCTGCTCCTGGTTGTCTGCTTGAATCATTTATATCCACAGAAAATTCTAATCTCCCGCCACAATGTTCTGAGATAAAGAAGCGTGCGTTCTGATTAGCTGGCGAGGTGCATGACAGTTCAATTTGGTACACTCTGATTGGTTCATCGCCTAGCTAGCAGGGTGACAGGACACCACGTGACAATTTGAGGCACTCTAGTTGACTGGGTGGTCTATCCGCCTTGCATGGCGAGCTGAGATGCAACCTGACTGGTGAGATGACGTCACTGTCTGCCTGAATTGGGACAACTCCTACTACTCCTTGATCGTCTACATATCTTTCAGTGACAAAGCCTTCACGAACTACATGTTCACTGACATTCTGCAACCGTACATTTTGAACGTCATGATCACCATGCGGTAAGAGGATGAATCCAACACCCAATCTTCTACTGACACCACCGCTCCTACACCCAAATGTTCAACTGTGTTATGCATTGTAGGATTGTCTGTCAGTGACAGACCATTTTTCACACATGGAGTATATGATATTGATGTCAGTAGACTGATTCTTCTTCACGTAATTCCACAATTATGGCGAATATTTCATTATCGTGCCTGGTATGTCCAGCCATTCGTAAACTCCAAAGTTATCGAAGGCGATCAACCAATTCCCACAGTTTATTCTAGTAAACTCAATATACATGCTTATTCTCTCTGCCGGTATTTTGCAGTGGGTTTCCATTGAATTATCATGGTAGAATTATTTCTCAATATTTTTCCAAATTATTTGATAGTAGTTCCGCCTTTGTTGATACTTTTCGGTGGTACTTGCATGAATAATAAGTTATATTGTTTTGAAATGCCCTGATACTCGTAAGTGGCAATAGTTTCACCGTTTTTCTTGAACACAAAATTCTCAAATTGATAAACTCCACATGAGCCACACTCGATTGTGAATTTTCTGTTTCAAAGACAGTATCGTATGAGGGATTATCTGATAGTAACTTTTTTATTTGCTTCAGTACCTCATCATCATTATCGACTAATATACGAGAACGGAAAACCTGTTTTTTGCTATTTTGCGTAGAGATCTCGATTCTCCCAAATTGGAATTATATGCAAACGAACGGACCAGGCCGAAGTCAGGCCCTTGTGGTATACACTTCTCTATCCTATTATTAGGCTGTCTATTTTCTTTATTGGTATGAAGAATGGACCAAGCCCAAGTGAGGTCCTTGTGATACACAAATTTCTATTTTAGTTTTAGGCTGTTTCAAAAGTTTCGCCCCTTTCAGTTCCATTTGCTTTTGTAGCTTCATATCTCATTGAGTATTTATTCTACTATATCGTTGATGATACTGATCCATCGAGAATTCTGTATTCTATACATTGACGCTATTTATTGCTTCGAAATTTCAGTTTTCTGTCTCTCTTGAGCTTGAATATGAAAGTAGTTTGATCTCAACACAAAACCGTTATTTTCAACACCTCGACACGTGTTTTAATCACCAAGCGATCATTTTCCTCTTGAAGATGATCACTTGGTGATCGAAACACATGTCGAGGTGTTGAAAATAAGGGTTTGGTGTATCGGAAATTGACTCAGCAGTAGCTGTTACTGAGATATTACAGATAGAAGTAGTGTCAATAAAACGGACCAAACTGTTAAAACAACATTATATTTGCGAAAGAAGTTGCAAATATCTCATGGACAGGAAAATATCGATGTCTAAGCATGGGGAATGTTCCTCAATTTGGGTTATTACAGCAAATGCAAGTTTGAACAAAATAAAGTTGAGTTTAATTCATGAGTTTTTCAAATTCATTTCGAAAAGTATTCAAATTGATGGTTCAAATGTTGGATTTTAATTTTTGAAGGGATTTGTTTCTAATTCACATATTGGCAACAGCGCCTATATCAAGTTGAAATAGTTTATACGTACCTAGATATTTTACTTTGAAAAAGAAAAATTATCTTTATAAATCAACAATTAAGGCAAAATATAAATTACAGTTCAATACCACCTCCACAATGCACACAAACAACAGTTGTTTTGTTATTTATTCATATAGAGGAAGGATAGGAAAGCTGCACAAAATGTCATATGTCACAGAATGTCTCTGAACTCGGAACATAAGTAAACAGTACAGCACGCCTCTGAAATATGTCATCTTTGTTTGTCTCATACAGGTAACAGATTCATTGTCCTTTATTAGCTATAACCGATGTTGCCAAATGTTGAAATAGAAACGAATCCCTTTAAATGTTGAATGCATTATTTCATTCCTCTTTTTCAAGTATTTAAATAATTTTTTAAAGAAAGAGGTTGAGATGATGAGTTTAAAATGCGTTGTTTTGGAGCTCTTTTATGAAAACTACGTGATTTTCGTCAGGAGGAACATTCTCCATTATTATAAATGATTCAAAGAAGACGTAGTTTATGCTTGATGAAACATGATGACTTATTTTTGACAAATTTTCATTTTGAAAACCGGCATTTCTGGATGTAAATAATAATGTTGAAAACTATTGTGGAATAGTTTTCAATATGTTGAAGTTCTGAACTACGTGAAATAAATGAAACACTGTTGAGAATTGATTTTTATCCCAACCAATCTCACAAGATGGAATGTTCACTTTTATTCAACTTTCAGGGAGGCCGCTACTCAATGTTCATTCTGTTGCCGAATTCGAAAGGAGGTCTACCGATGCTGATGAAGAGTCTCAGCTTGCACAACCTGAAAAATCTTTTGTATCTGATGGATCTGAGATTGGTGCATGTTCAACTTCCGAAATTCAAATTCGATTACCAAGTTAGGCTGAGTAAACCTCTTCAAGACGTGAGTATTATGCAAATCATCCTCCAAAATGATAATATGATGACTCATTTCATCTGAAATGTTCCTCATCATTTCTCCGAAGCAGGAGAAACGTCCTTCTCTGTGGACTATTTTCAGTTGTGTATATAACATCTTCGTTTTTCATTGGATCAGATTTTCAACATTATGGGAAATGTAGAGACAAAAAATATCAGACACTTATCTTAATTGAGTTATGAACTGAATTGTTCTAAAAATCACTAACTTTATATCTCAGCTCAATAGAACTATAGAAGTTTCATCTGATTCCCCTCAAAACATACACATCTAACAATCACAGCAGTACTCACAAACTACAAACAAAATTGAATTGCGTACAGAGAGATTGGTGTAGTCTAACCTTCAATAATAATAATAATATACTTTATTGTCATTAAGAATAAATTTTGTGGACAAAGCTTGTGAAAAGTACACTACCTGTGGCCCGTAGTCGCCCAGATAGTTAGTTAACGTGCTATCAAATGTAGTTTAGGAGTAAAGGCTCGGCTAGCTGGACTGGCTGAATACTTATTTTTTGTCCGTTTCACAATATTTCTTCATCAGTGCCGTGTGTTCGTGGGGTTAGGTGAGGTAGTGAGTGGTTTTGCGAACCGATTTTTCAAAACTTCTTCTAGAGATCAATTACCCTAACACCAAACTGATATTTTTGCACTCGCTAACAAGGTTAGCATCTTTAGGAGAAGCAAATTGATACTGAATCTAAAGACAAGGGTTAGCTGTTTATATACCTAAAGTTTTTTGGTCCGATGCGGACTTTATTTGTTGAATGATGATTATCCTAATTGAGTTGTCAGTAATTAACTAGTGGAACCACTACCTGCAAATCAATTTGTCAACAATAGATTAAAAAGCGGACAAATTAATTTGAAGATAGTTAATTACCGAAAAATCAATTAGGATAATCATAATTTAACAAACAAAGTCCACATCGGACCAAAACATTTCAGGTATATAAAGAGCTAACCCTTGTCTTTAGATTCAGTATTGAAACGGCAGAGCACATACTTTGTGCCTGCCCCGCTGAGGATCGAATCAGGTTTTTAGCGTTCAGCAGAGCCGTACTCTTGCCGTCTGATCTGAAAAACCACTCGCCATACAAACTGATCGGCTTCAATAAGAATCTGGATTTATTCGGTCGATTTTGAATAGGCATGAGCCACAATAAACCCTCGCGGTTAGCGGTGCAGGGTCCAATTGACCCACTCACTTCTGACCTATGCTTATCCAACCTACAAAATTGTATGTCATACTAGATCATAATTATATTCGTGACTACAGTCTACACAATTTTTGGGTCTGGCTTCTGTATATGAAATTCTGGTTTCTCGAACGTTGAAACTGAAGGAAGAAACTTTTATTTGGATTGAAGGTTCTTTTGTAGAAACTAGAGTGATTTTTCGAAAAAATCACTGATTTTCTAGTAATATTATTCAAATTACGTTTGAAAAATTTTTTGCTGAATGTCAGAGTCAGCCTTTTTGATTCAATACTTGTGAAACATTAACATATGTATACAAAATAACTGAAAATTAAGTTCAGAATGACGATTTTTCGTTGTTCGTCATTGGAAAATATCTGGTTTGATTGATGCAGGTACAGGTCACAGACGACATTGAATATCAACAACTCTTCTTCTAGAGGCAAAAGAGGAGTGTTATATCTACAAATGACGAGGTTTCAAAAAATGTCGGCATTACTCCTGAATCTAGCCTGATCTGACAGATATAAGACAATTGAATCAACAACATTGGCTGCAGGGAATATAATAATCTCTGGATTTTTTTCAGAATAAGAGTTCGACAAAATTATGATTTTCAGCAGACGGATACCTTAGTTTC
This sequence comes from Leptinotarsa decemlineata, assembly GCF_000500325.1. Classification (NCBI taxonomy): domain Eukaryota; kingdom Metazoa; phylum Arthropoda; class Insecta; order Coleoptera; family Chrysomelidae; genus Leptinotarsa; species Leptinotarsa decemlineata. The sequence continues at coordinate 26,776 of NW_019293591.1, read as the reverse complement.
ACATTTTGTGAATTCAAACAGATTTTGCTTAAAAAAATGCTGTCAAGTATAATGAATGGCTATAAAACTAACCCAACATTCGCAGTTGCTTTCAATATTTTACGTTGGTGTAGAGGCTAAGGACAATGTCTACCGCGCGGACGATCCAGGTTCGAATCTCATAACTATAAACATTTTCTAATTAGAACCACGTGACAAGGGAGCTTGAGCGGTGATGCGGAGTCCCAAGGGGGCTGATAGGTTAGGTAGGTGGAGTACCAAGGGGGCCGAGGGGCGAAGGTCCACGCTTGAATCGCTATGATATTCATTCCATCCTGCGTCGATGACGTCACACGGTTTCCCCTACTCCTGTTTGAACCAAAAATTGCAAAAAGTTCAGCTCCATTAGAAAATACATGGGGTTTTGAGCTCGGAACAAGTTTGTTCATCTACTGAAGACATAAATGATTCTATCATGTAGTTGACAACCAACGGATGGAAATATGTTGATGAACTGTTATAGCATAAAATGATATGTGTTTCCAACTATTTCAGTTTCAAATAGACTGAAGAAAACCTAGTGATTTCTCATTTTTTAAATAACACATCCACTCAGAATTCCTTTCAAAAATATTTGTTTTCAATTAATATGAAATTCATGAAAGATATCTCAAGTTTCTTGTATCGTTATTATAATTTACATTACGTATTGCTCACTACTTTCATCTTTGAGTGCATAATTCAATTTGTTCATAAAAAAAATACTTCAAAGAGCAGCGTCTCAAACACAACAGGCACACTCATCAAAAGAATTTATACTCTTTCATTCAATTTCTCCAGCTGCTTCTGCCGTAACCTACAAACTTTCCTACTTTAGTTATATCAACTCGTGTAGAGTCTGACAAAGAACAATAAATAGTCTAAATTACACGTTGAAAGGCACACATTTGATGAATATTCATGACACTCATTTCAGTTTGGTTTACTTCAAATGTTCCAAAACACAGCCAGTTTCCCAGGGATAGCTAGAGGAAACAGCTCATTGCTGAGAAAATTAGTCGTGTCTGATATTATACAGAAATCCGGGATTGAAATTGACGAGGAAGGAAGTGTTGTCTACGCTGCAAGTGGTAAGTTTAGCACGTTGTTACTGTGGGAGAATTTATTGGTTCCTTCAAAAGTTTTGTCTTTTTTTATGAGTCTACCTTGAACTGTAATATCTTAGTAAATACCTATTCATTTTTTTCGAAATAGGCGCCTTTTGAATCAGTGTACTTTCATCAAGGCAACACAAGTCGAATAATCCCGTTAGCATGGAAATTGAGTGCTCTGGATTCGATAAAGTCGACGAGAGACGTTTTTGCCTGGTTCTGATTGGCGGAGGATCTACCGTTGAGAAAGTTATCGAAGTGCTTGAAAATATGGTAGTCGATTGGCGAGAGGTCTGAGGAGTATGGTGGGTTTGATTTCAGGACGGTGCTTTGTGGAACGTGCGGACGAGCGTTGTCGTAGAGTAGGGTAGAACCTGATCCGTTGACTAGTACCAGCTGCTGGTGATGTATATTTGCCTAGGTGGCTTGTCGATGTTCAACCATTATCCTGAACGTATTCTGTTGTCGCAGAGGATCCGCTTTTCATCGCACGTGACGATCCGATGCAAAAAAGGATCGTTTTGGTTGTGCAAAACGAAGAAGAACAGACCTCGCAATGTGATGATTTCTACCGATCGTTCAAATCGTGGGGCTCCCACTTTTAGAGCTTTTCGATCTTTTCAATGCGTTTCAAACTATCAAAAAACCACATATGAGCTGACGCACAGTAATTCTGCCATTGAGGATCCTGGTAGAGAGTGGTGTATCACTCTCTACCAGGTTTGTTTGAAGGTGGTTGACAATGTTTCGTGGTGTATTTCATCAGTTCGGACTTCCATTGTCTAATATAATATAAATTGATTTGAAATCCCTGAAAAAATTATAGTTTGTATGTTATTTCCTTGTAATTTCAGTTTTTTTTAATAAAATTGTTAATTTCGGTTAATCTTTCATTTTTTTCAGGGATTTCAAATCAATTTATATTATATTAGACAATGGAAGTCCGAACTGATGAAGAACACTCTCTACCAGGGTCTTCAAATCCTCGTCCTAGATTGCTGTAGGTCAATCACTTCGAGGCTCATCTTCGAGGCTAAAATCTCCGGATCGATATTTAGCTTGATATTTCCAAAGTCTTCGATCGTTTGTGGCATGAGAGTTTGCTGACCAAACTTCGATGCTATGTCTTGTCGGATCATTTCTGTGTATGGCTCTCCAGCTTCCTAAAACAACATTTCCTACAAGTGACCATCGATGGATATCTCTCGAACACTTTCACTATCAACGCTGGTGTTCCCGGGGATCCATGTTATCTCCAACCCTCTCTATATTGTATATCAACGACTCATTGGAAAAGAGAAACAAGAATCCAATATATTGCTTTGCTCACTACAGCACACTTGTCTCGTCATTCCATTTGGATTCCAGGACGTCGGCTACGGAGGCACATCTTCACCGGCAGCAGGAGGTTGTATATCTCAATGAGGATCTAGAAGTGATTTCGAATTGGGTTGAAAGTAACCAGTTTGAATTCAATGCCACAAACACCAAGGCATCGGTTTTCTCCAAGAATAAATGCCTTCGAACCGGATAAAATGTTAGGTCTGACAATTCCGGTTTCTGCTTCGATGAGTTTGTTGGGGGTCAAAATGGACACCATTACGTCTTGGCACAATCATGTCGCTGGAATTGCAAAGGCTACTTCTCAAAAGCTTGGAACATTGTTTAGAATCAGAAAACTGTACACACCTCAGCAACATTTGATGCTTTATAAAGCTCAGATCATACCTTCTTTGGAGTATTGTTCTCATGTATGGAGTTCTGCCCCCAAACATACCCAGAACTTGCCGGATTCCATCCAGAAAAGAACCATCCGCCTGATTGGAGACGTGAACATCACGGGCAACCTTGATAGCCTGGAACATCTAACAAAGGTTGGAGATTTGTCTCTCTTCTATAGATACCCTTGCGGAAGGTGTTCAAGCGACTTGGCACAATTGATTCCACCAAGAGCGGTACATATCAGAAATACGAGACGAACTGTGGCTGCTCATCGTTTTGAGGTTCAACTCAGTACACTCAGTACTGAGTACTCAGTACTGAGTGTATAGTACTCAGTACACTCTTCCATCTTGAGAACTGCGTTTATGTGGAATAAACTTCCTGAGAATGTTTTTCCAAATGGATTCAATCTCCAGTGATTCAAATCCAATGTGAATCGCTACATTCGCACAGGCACCGCTCTGAGAGCGCCGTAAGGATTTCCTGTAGTGCTTGTGTTCTGTCCTTGAAAAACAGCAAACCAACGTCAAACAGTGCGTTCATTAACACTACCAGTGCCAAATGGTTGCTTGATTTTTTAGGCTGTTTGGGCATCGATCTGGTTCAATGGTCGAAATCAAACAGAAAATGAGATGAAGAAGGAAAAAAAACATGTTGAGTGAATGAAGTGGGATAAATCATAAAGGAAACACAAACATGAAATTTAATTTTTATTATTATAGTAACAATTTATGATTGCTATTTTCTGTTACAGAGATCACAGTTGGAAACAAATTTGGAGAACCACAAAGCTCTTTTCACGCTAACCACCCCTTCATGTTCTACATAGAAGAAGAGTTGACGGGAACGATATTGTTCGTTGGAAAATGCGAAAATCCACTGGAAGAAGATCCTGCTTCTCTGGCTCCTCGACCTACGGAATGAAGAATGAAGAAGTTATAAGTTTCCGAAGAACATGTTCAGTAAATTTTGATTGCAACGTAAGGAATCGTAGTTCAGTTGTGGTAAAAAAAGTTTGATATCGATGTACATTCGACTGTTTCGCTTTGGCCAAAGACAGGTTTTCAATAAAATATGTTCATGATAAAAATGTGATTTTGTTTCTGGAATCGCAGATTTTCAGTTTGTCTAGAATGGAAAATGATATGAAAAGTGACTTAGTGAATTGAAGTTGTTAACTATTAGGTGGGTTTGTAGACTAACACACAGATGGCGCCATAAGAAAAACATCTATATGATTTTCAGTTAACCCTAACCTCCAAAAGATATGTGTATGAATTTCAGAGCTATGTTTTCCACCACTTTTATATGTAACTGACGTTACTGCAGTTTCGTCACATAAGGACAACTTATAGATCAAACTAACAATGATTTATTACATTAGCCTTTATATAGCACCCCTGTAGGTAATAATAAGGTAGGTATTACCTTGTAGGTAATAATAAGGTAATGATTGAGTACCTGAATTTACAATGCGGATGTGCTAATTTGAACACCGGTGAGTAAACTAAATCGATTTGATCGATTAACAGGTTGCACCCGCGATGTTTATGCTTGTGAATTTCCAACGCTATGGCATAGCATTATAGGGGCGTGCTTTTCCATCAAAATGATGCATCGTGTCATGAATTAAAGAAAATGATGGCAAAAATTACATTAATTGGGCTTCGATTTGCTTTCGCATCCACTGTATCCTCCAGATATGCCCCCAAGTCATTTTTTCCTGTTTTTCTGTTGGAAGATGTGAGGAAACTGGCAGAGCACGAGTTTGATCAAATCACTTTTGAGGAACGTCAAAAGCGTTGCTGACATGTAGTAGATATAGAGCGGAAATTTTGGGAAAATGAAACATTTACAGACGCTCAAACAGAGGTGATTATGGTAATTATAAATTTATTTGACGATAGAAGCACAAGCAGCAGTGAAGAAAATTTGTATTCAGATAGTGATAGGGACACTGACCGGCAAGGGGCTTATCGTAACCCAATAGTAATTTAGTTTGGGGAGTCTATACCTGAGCGATCGCTTGCCATCAGCTGTGGCGTGTACTGTACCAGAAAGGTAAGCACTAACTTGCCAATCGTAAAAACATTTATGAAGTTGAATCAAAATTTTATTTTATGTTTAGTTATATATAGTAATCTATGATGCATAATGTTCAAAGGAAACAAAATTTATCAAAAGTGATTAAGTTAGGTATCTGTTTTGCCTTTTTCTACTTATTTGCTTATAATAACGACATCTTCAAATATAAACGGTTCAACAAAAAAGTGGTTGGAGTGAAACTTGAAGATAGAAATATTTTTTATGAAAATGTACAAAAATCACATTTGTAGGACAAATAGTTTTGATTTCATGAATAAAAAACGGCGATTTTCAGTAAAAAAAAACTTTTTTCTCAAATCTAACCTCGATGAGGCAGGGTTAACATTATTCAATTGGGCTAAAACTTTCCAAATCTCATTTTCTATAATACAATTCCAAAATAGTGGGCACTAAATTCTCAGGAATGACTGACGAATTTGTTTTAATCTGTATCTTACAGTGGCGTACAGAAATTATACTAAAAAGATGAGAGTTAATGTCCCCCCCCTTTTATTTTTTGAACGGATCAACTCAAAAAATTGAAATTTATGATAATGAAATTATTGCATGAATACCTTATTTTGAAGTGAAAGTGACAGATGAAAATTTCAAGATGAAAAAACGAAAGGGGGGTTTTGTGACACATCATTTTGAAGCTCCTGGTGAATACTTCACAACCATAGGATATTGAGTCAATATCTTCACCACCTACTACAAAATGGTGAAACATTTAATAATTTTCTGAAGACAAACACATCAATATCGATATTTCTAGAAATATTCCTTTTTATCTGCCATATAGCAATTCCAACAACCCGATAAGGTTTGTTGAGTTATTTTTCATTCATGAAAACGACAAAAAATGTCAATACGATAATGAACATCATTGTCCAGTTTGAATATTCTCNTTGAAGATATTGACATTATATTCTAGGGTTGTGAAGCATTTGTCAGGAGCTTCAAAAATATGTATCACAAGACTCTCCTTTCCATTTAATTTTTTTTCACAAATGGCGCTCAGTGGCGCCATTTTTCGAGTTGACTCGTTCAAAAAATAAAAGGGGGGGACATTAAAAAATGCACTGTATAGAATCACAACCTTGACAACAATGTTGTGGTGTGGTTTCAATGCAACAATAATTTCGAAAGTTCAGATAATTAATAGATAATTAGCAAATATTGGGGGGTCCTGCCGGAATTACGACGAAAATATTTTTTCACCTTATACCTTGTGACCAACCTACATCCATCAATTTACTGTGAAATCAGTTGTAATTGTGAACCTTCAGAAAAGGAAAGGTTTTTGACTTTCTGCTACTCCACCTTTACATGGAAAATCTTGGAAACTTCCTTCACTTCTAACAATAGATTAACGTTTCTTCAACACTGGGAACAAAAATCATTTCTTCTTGAAAGTAAACTTTTTTAAAGGCACATCTTGAGAGTGAAATTGAATCAGAGATATATTCAGCTAACGATGTTACCACAGTCATCAGCAAATGAGTTTTGCGGGCGAACATCAGTTATTCATAGCGTATGGGGTGGAACATAATCCATCGAGATCCGCAGGTACTGATTTAATATCAAAATCCTTGCTAAGCACCCAATTTGCCGTTACAAAGTGTCCGCCATCAATAAACCATGATCAAATATCTACTTGAATGTGTGAATACTTGGCAATCCCTCGCAATTTGCCATGTCAACATTGTGTGCCCAAGAGGAATCCGGGGTTATGAATTTATGTGCCGTGGTCCGTTTGATTACGGAAATCTACCGGATGGACGAGTCAAAGGAGGCTTTTGTTCACAACTCGAACAGAATTTATGCGTCGTTTGTTTTATGGTGTCCCGCAGGGTATGTTCCATGTACCGAGTGGTCAGGGCAGTCACTGAGAGATATACACGCTCCATCAATCTGATACACGATGAAACAAATACTTACCTACTTTTATGTGTAACGGGCAAGTTTTTCACTATGATTCATTTCACTTTGAATATCAAAATGGTCAGTTCAGAAGGGTTTAGCTCGATTATTTCTATCATTAGTATCGATTAGTTGTTGCCCGCGGATTCGCCCACGTAGAATTTGGTTTGTCACCCCGTTTCGTGACAGACCATTTTGAACAAACAGTTATAATATTTTTTTATCAACCAAAAACTTCAGGTTTACAAATTCAAAACCGACGAAATTCAACACAATATTTGAATCGCTATACAAAGAACCTACCTGCATATTTCAAGATTCATGGTTCAGTAGCTTCGGCTGTGCGTTAATATGAGACCGAGTAATAGTCAGTAATTTATATTTTCACTTGAAAAATACTGCAACTGAAGAATATGGCAACTGCCCTGGGTATTGAATAGCTTCGGGAACCGAATAATGTTACTTACGAAGAAATTCGCAAAACTAACACGAACGTCAACGACGTCTGCCTCTGCCTGCGTTCAGATCGCGTTCTTGGCGATGACGCTTTATTGCTTAGATCGCCCCTCGACCCCTGCGCATCGTCCCCCGCTGCTTACAGTAGACGCGACGAGTAATAGTTCACTTCCAGGGCTCGCACAGTAGTTTATTCATGATAATGTTACTATTTTGAAAACATATTAGATACATTGCAACAACTAGATTTTTGAGACTCAACATAGAACGACATGTAACAAACGTTCGTTTCATATCGTATTTTCAATGTTTCAATGTTAACAGATATTCACAAAAAGGATTTGGAGCATTTATTATATGCGAGCGCTTTCGCTAGCTGGCTATGCTATCATCTTCATGTCTCTACTCAAACTGAACGTTTTATCTTCTTGTTTGTTCTTTTATACGTTAGATCGCCTTGGTGAATTTGTTGTTGTTGATGGTTCATTAATTAGGACTTTGACAGGTATTTTTCCGCTCCTTTCATCTGCACATCTCTATGAATTTGCCTGTACTTGGGTTACATCAGGTAAACTACAGTAACTAACGTTACTGTAGTTTCGTCCTATACGGAAATTTTCAAACTTTCAAAATATAATAAACTAACAATGATTACATTCGCCGTTATATACCACCCCAGCAGGTACTAATAGAAATAGAGGTACTTGACTTGATTGAGTATCTAAATTTACAGTTCACAATGAGACAAGTAAGAA
>NW_019293591.1:0-11033 GCF_000500325.1 Leptinotarsa decemlineata | reverse complement strand
TGTGGGTATAAAATTACAAAAGAAAATGTTTTTATCCTTTGATATTTTTGGATATTTTGAAGAATAATGTCATTTTTCGATGTTTCTTTTTTTAAATGTCAATTTTGACAGGTTAAGGAAATCACGTGACCTATTTTGTAGACGCCATCTGACATCATTTCTTAAGCAAAATCTACTGCCAAAATCAAATTTCACATAAAACGATAAATAAAAAAGTTTCAGATTTGATGCGGACTTTATCGGTGACACTGTATGGGACACCCTGTATATATATTTTGAATGATGCAAGTACTTTTTCTTTATTTTCAGTACTTTAATATTGATATAAGTTACAAAAGCTTTATAACTCCTTAATTAAATGCGAGCCCTTTCGACAGCTGGTTGTACTGTCATCATCAAGGCTCTTCTCAAACTGAAGTTTGAGGCTCTAAAACCAAAAAAGATCAAGTGAGGAATGGGAAAAAATATCAGCGTGGTTCGAACAAAACTGGCTGGTATCTCAATCGCCACAAAAATAATAACCAGAAAAGGAATTTCTGGAAAAACATAACAGTCTGTACGTAGATAATATTATCCTGAGGTGGGTTGAAGGGCACGACTCCTGGCCATCTGGCGATGGCCAGGAAAAACCTACGTTCAACTAAGAAAACACCTCCACAACATGGGGCTAGTAGGCACACTTCTATGCAGGATGTGTGAAAAGGAAAATGAAACTATCAGGCACGTCTTTTGCGAGTGACCGGAGTCAATACGAGAGTGTTTTCGGCGAGTATTGGCCTACACCTGAGATGGTGTCCCGTCCACCAGGATGGACGATGACGTAGGAGGACAACTCCTTGGGAGGATGTACAATGGGTCACATATGGCCTAAGTGCTGTGGACCTACACTCACCCTTCTTACTCTACAGACAGACAGACTGTTGGTCCCGTCACAGAGAACAACAAAACGTAATTCCTAGGCGAAAAAGCTAAGCAAGAAATTTTACGGAGAAAAGGGAGGGGAAATATAAAAAAAATATTATAATTTAAGCATTTTATATGATAATTTGAGTAATTGAATATGATTGTATGCGAAAATATTACCAATTTGTAAAACTATGAGCTGCTAATTTTGTATTTATAAAATTTTGCCTATTTTTTTCCCAGTAATAAATCGATATCATAGTGCGGTGAAACACGGTTTCACCATACAAAAATGCATAAAATTTAGATTAATTTCTCAAAAAGTGTTCACAAATATTTTTTTTGTTGGCCTGTGAATTGCGTCAGACAAAAATCATCATGGGTTTAGATATCAATCAATCAGATATCAATAAGTGCTCACTACATTCAAGTGGTGCTTTAGATAATATCCCATAGAGACAGTGTATATATAAAGTAACTTGTACTAAGAAAGTGCTTTGAGCAAAATGTGGTATATACTCTTTTCGGTTCTGTTTGTGACGATTGTCAGTAAGTAAATGAAAAAATCTGTTTAATCTGTTGAATAATTTCAGTTCTTCAGTACATTTTTTATTTGGCAAGTTTGTAGGAACCACTCGTTTTCGTTTGATTTTATCAATATCAATTGAAAATTTCATTACGTCTATGATAGTGGCGTACATTGTACTAATGTACGCCACACAATGTACGCCAATTCGAAGTTATTCATCTAATACCTTCGAATAGAGATCACTTTGATTTCGTGAGGAACCTTCACGGTACCCTTCAAGATTGAAAATGATTTATGAATCTAATTTTTGTTCAAATAATTTCATTCAAGAATGGAAACCATTCATGACTCCCCTCAAAGTATGAATTTTCGCAGAAAAATACATAAATAGTGAATAATCGTAAGATGGAAAGTCACAATAATGATTTTATGAAAGTAGGGAATTCAAAGCATGTATTGTTTTCCATTGCAGATGCCAGAAATCTAGGAATAATTGGAGGAGACCCAGCTGATATAAAAAATTTTCCGTATATAGTAAGTCATTTCAAATTGAACTTCTTTTTGGTTTTCAATCCACTATTTTTCTCAAGGTTAGGGCGATGTTATGCACACTAATATCCAAAGTGTCTTACACCATTGTTTGAGGTTTTTTCCACTTATTGCTGATATTACTCTTACGGCAATCATACGGGTCGTGTTTTTTATAATAGCTGATCCCACTATAGCTATTTCGGAAGCGGTAAAATGTGGTTGTTATGGAAGTTCATGATACCATTTCTTGAAAAATTTGCCTCATCTGTGAAAAGGATTTTCGATAAAATTTGCGGATGTTGTTCGACTTCTCTTTGAAGCCATTGAGAAAATTTGATACATGTGACTCACATTTAAAGTTTGGCTAATTTTTCTTTTACTTTTCTCTGGATGCTCCCTAATTTCTTCGAGAACCACTTTCTCCAAGTTTACAGTTCTTAAAGTCCGTAGCCGTCCTACTGCAGAATTTGTTTCAAAGCTTCCAGATTCGGAAAGTCGCCGGAAAAGATTCGCACATGTCGCTGCACAAGGAGTCACGCGTTGGGGACACCTTTTCTGATAGATGCGTCTGGCCTCGCTTGAATTTCCGTCAGCCAAGCCGTATGCAAAAAGTATGTCTGCCATGTCCTGAATTTACCGTGTCTTGAATTTACCTTTTACCTTTACTCACCTTGTCACAATATGTCATCTAGATACCTATGATATAAATTATTATCATGTGATGCGTTTTTTTTATCGTGTCTTTCTCTGTATTTATCATTTCAGTTGATTAGAATTGTACATTTTAGGTTAAGTGTGAGAGTAGCCTTTGGCTAAACTGCGCCTATTTTGTACCTTCACCAATAAAAACGATTTATTATTATTATTTCAGCATTCTTAAAGCCGTGCATGGTACCAAAAAATCACTTTATGAACTCCAAATTATGAATTTGTCAATTAATAGTTAAAAATGTGACAGCGAACTTCAGTTTTTATAAATAAACTTTCATAGCCTACTCGATTTAATTAACTTAATATGCAAGTGGAGAGTGACAAAAATTATTGAAATCAAATTTCACCTCCAGCGTTGTTGAGGACATGTACCTTTTTTACTTGAAATAGGTGTAGGAATTAGGTTTTTTCATGAAAATAACCAAAACTTCACTGTCAAAAAAGTTAGGGCAATTTGAAATAAATAATGACAGCGTACGCAGCGCCTTCTAGATGTTACATGAACACCCCGTATCTCCGAAAGAAAGCATTTTCGGACACAAGTTCATATAGACTTTTTTCTTAAAATTGTCTCAGGAATACGTCACTTGAATATTTTAAGGTATTTATGTTACACCCTGTATACACAATTAAATTTTGTTACAAACGTATTATATACATTAATTACTTTATTATTGTCATTTATGAACATCAATATGGAAAATACAATTAGAACTACTCGTAGTATATTTGAACTATCTGAGTTGACAATTTTATGGTCATTAACGTTTAATTCTTGAAGTGAAGAGGACGATGCTATAACGCTGGAGCTAGCTGTTGGGATTATTCTTTCAGCAAAAGCATTTTCATAAGAAATCGTAGGGGGCAAACCTTCGTACCGCTTAGTTTCACCGATGTAGGATTCCCCGCACTCACAAGGTATCCGGTGAATACAATTCTATTGGAATGGCAGTCCTCGTTTGGCGGCTTGGATTTCGTGAGGCTGCTACGGATACTTGAACCCAATTCTTCTTATTCTTGCTGTCTTCTATCATCATTTTGGAGTAACCATTCCGTTAAAAATCTTTTTTGATGATGCCTAGTTTCTTCTCGAGACCTTCCTCCGTATTAGAGGCCCAAAATCACGGACTCTTGATGAGTCATGTCTCAGTCGATTGATGATGGTTGGATTCCTGATTCATATACCATCCCGTGTGAGTGGGTTGTTGGTATACAGATGTTTCCCATTTAGTGTCGGTCCTCTTCACCAATGCGTCTAAGAATTCCAATTCGTTGTGAATTTCTTTCTCTAAACAGTCTAAACCAGGCGTCTCCAAACTTTGCAGCCTACGGGCCATAATGATTTTTCCAGTTTGTTCCAAGGGCCAATTTCCGCCCTTAACTATATTTCTAGACTAGGATAGTCGCAAAGTGCGAGACATTAGCAAACTTACGCTTTTTTTGCATTTCAATTATTATTGTGTATTGTGACACTTAACGACATCTAGTGGCGAGCAGTGGTATTATGTACTATCTTTTTCAGCTACCCGCTGGGTGACATTAGGCGTAATTAAATAGTTGGAATTACCGCGTTGGTTCGAGAAAGTTCTGGTTCTAGCTAATGTATTCCGATCACCTCGAGGTGGCAGTATTGCATATAAAAAGGCTAGCGGCGCAACTGCGAGTTAGTCTGCGTAGAAAGCCAAAGGAAGCGAAACTGTCTATTGTGAAATAAAGTAACACCTGTCAATAAAAGTATTTTGATTTGCATGGGCGCTAGATGTACAAAAAATATAGCAGAAAAGCGCCCATGCTTTTACCAAATACAGAGGGTTGGTCAACTAACGGTAAATGAAAACATTAAGATTGAAAGTCGTTTGATTTCATGTCAGCTACTTCATGTTTCATTGATTTATATTTCAGGTAGCAGTATTTGACTGGGATGGTTTTGCTTGTGGTGGTTCGATTATTGATGAATATACTATATTGACAGCGGGACACTGTCAATATAGGTAAGTGGTTCAGACAATACATCTACTAAACCCGATTTGACTTTGAAATTGTCATCAAAAAACAACTGCGTGTGTGTCAGAAAAAAGTATATTTTTACCAATTTTTTCCATACTGGAATCAACTTTGCAGTAGACATGTTTGGAGTTAGTTAGTTTGGGGTTACTTGAATCTCACATTGGCTATTTGTTTGAAGGTGGTTGACAATGTTTCGTGGTGTATTTCATCAGTTCGGACTTCCATTGTCTAACATAATATGATTTGATTTGAAAACCCTGAAAAAAACAATTGAAAAATTAAAAAGATTAACTGAAAATAACAATTTTATTNATAAGATAAGATAATTTATTTCACCACGTAACATAATAAAATGTTTGTAGCAAGTCAAAAAATTGCATGAAAGTAATTTGTTAACTATCAAAATATTATAAAAACAAACGTTAAACACAAATACAAAAATATAAGAGAAAAATTGAGTATGTATGTTGACATTATAAACATTTAAAATGATTCACGTATTCTTCGACAGAGTAGAAGCAAAAACTCTAAAGATAATTTTTTATTGTTTTTTTGAATTTGGACATACTAAGAATTTTGAAACTATCAGGATGATAGTTATAGAGATTGAAATTCAGTGTGTTTTTTTGTGATTTAGTCAAACGATAGCGGTTTGTCCGAAATTTGTTAAAATGTCTGGTATCATAGTCATGAAGGTCTGATTGCTTGATAATGATTTTTTATGAATTTCTATGGGAATGTTGAACAAAAATAATGTGAGTAACGGCATTATTCTCAATTTCAAAAACAAATGTAGACAATGATCCCTATACCCAGAGTTAGTAATTATTCTATAACAGACTATAACACCATAGCTAATGTGAGAATGGAAGAGGGAGAAATATGTTATTTTCAGTGTATCGAAACTAGTTATATTTCTCAACTGACGCAATAAAAAAAGGGTTCTAGATAATTTTTGACTCAATTGGTTAATATGACAGGTCCAAGTGAAAGTACTATCGATAATTAACCCAAGTAATTCAACACTGTTTGCACTTGATGTAGGGGGAAAGCTTCCTTTGATATTCTAGATAGTTCAATAGAATTTTTGTCAGAGTAAATAAATATAGTATCATCGGCAAACAAAACAGATTTATATGGATGCATGAAATTACTAATGTCATTTACGAAAATTATGAACAGAAGTGGTCCCAATACTAATCCTTGGGGAACACCATGTTTACCGAGTTTTAAATTCGAAATGCAATTATTGCTACTCATTGCTTGATATCTATTCGATAGATATGATTTTATGAGGGATAGAGATACTTCCCTGACGCCATGGTAATAAAGTTTTCCCAATAATATGTTGTGAGAGACGTAGTCGAACGCCTTAGAGAGGTCGCAGAAGGTAATAGCTGTGTGGTTACCTTGCTCGAGATTGTCGACTACTTCACCACATTGAGAACTGCCTCTGCTGTAGAGTGGTACTTACGAAAACCAAACTGAGATTCGTTGAATAATTTATATTTTACAAAATATGCGTAAAGACGTTGTTTAATAATCTCAATTATTTTGCTAAAAATGGATGTTATTGAAATGGAACGATAATTGTTAACAAGAGAGATGTCTCCGTTTTTAAACAAAGGGATAACTTTTGATAGCTTAAATGCATCAGGAAAAATATCACTTGTGAATATTACATTTATCAATTTAGCAAGAGACTGGCTAGGTCGGTCAGTAGCCAGGCGGTTCGACGTGGGTGCTTTGTTCACTTATTCGAATTGACTGCCGTGTTGGTCGGTGATTCGGGCCCTAGTCTGACCATCGATTTTCACTCGTTATAGCCCAACCCGTGTTAGGAATCACACGTTAAAAGTTAAGACCTCGTTAATCCGTAGCTCGTACAAGTTTCGACTTCTGAGGGTTGTCGTTCGTAGGGGTGCGACAGCTGATTAACGAAAAAACAGATTTTAAACAGTTTTTTTTTCGAATAGCTCGGGCATTCTAGGATTATCCTTGCCTTCAATTGCTGTATTGAGTCTAGTTGTGTCTTAAACAAACAGATTTTAGGTTGCCCCATAAGAAAAAATCAGGAAGAGATTGCTCCATGGATCTAGGGAACCCTTAAATAAGACATATTCTTCCCTATTATTATCTTATAATGTAGCATTGTAGAGTACCATTGAAGAGCTTTTAGATGAGATATCACAAGAAAGGGGTTGCCCTTCAAGAAGATAAAGTTAGGATGGCTCGTTGTTTTCACTAACGAGATTAGTGGAAACAATTTAACTATTACATCATTTCGTTACCCCCTCCTTATTACGGAAGTTTTTTTCAGCGATTTCTTATATTTTATTTGGTTGCTCACATATAGCCATTGTGAGTTTACAAATTGTCACCCTGTATGTATCGACTTATTTTCTCTAATATGGTTGAAAAAAGCATTTGAAACGTGATAACTGAATTTGCTAGATAATCAATTTCTAATACTTCTGTATATTTCAGGGTGATAACAGATGAGTCATATATCAGATATGGAAATTCAACCATTTACGAAGGCGATAAGATTCATATAATCAAGTATGTTCGACACAAGAATTTTACGGATATGTCTCCTCTTCACTACGACATCGGTTTATTAAAGGTGAGGAAAAATAGTGACACATCTCAGCAACTCTTAATGTTTTACAAAGCTCAGATCAGATCTTCTTTGGAGTATTGTTCTCATGTATGAAGCTCCGTCTCTAAGAATACCCTGAAGCTGTTGGATTCCATTTAGAAGAGAGCCACCCGCCTGATTGAGACACAAACATCACTTGCAACCTTGATAGTCTGAAAAATCGAAAAAGGTTGGAGATTTGTCTCTCTCCAATAGATACTTTCACGGGAAGTGTTCAAGTGACTTGGCACATTTGAAATACGCGACAAACTGTGGCTATTCATCTTTTGGAGGTTCAAGTCAGTACACCTTGAACTTCACTGTTTAAGAACTCTTTCATATGGAGAAGGGCGTTTATGTGGAATAAACTTACTGAGAACGCTTTTCCAAATGGCTTCTACTTTCTTTGTTCTTGAAATGAATGACCACACATAAGAAAATGAAAAAAAAATCATTAGTTTTTTCTCATGAAGTTGTTTGTGTTTTGAGAAATATGCAAAACAACTACCGAACCATACCCTAAAAGTATGAAAATGACTTCATTTGAATGACGGGCTCCATAACAAAACAAATTTTCATTTCAGCTCAACAGGAGGGAATATAAAGAAATCATACTCAAAAGAACATTTATTCCTGAAAGACAGAACGTTTCACTTTAGAGTAGAGGGCTCTCTGTCTGACAACAGAGAGATCCTCGCTGGAGTGCCACAGGGGGCCGTTCTCTCCCCTAGGCTGTACTCACTTTACACCAGTGACCTTCCGAGGTCTGAGCGTGTGGAAATATCCCTGGACGCTGATAACACGGCTCTCCTGTCATCTTCCATGGGTCGGGAGCTCGGTGTCCGAGAATACCTACCAGAGAGAAGCGATAAAGACGGCCATTTTGTGTCCCTTTTTCTTAGACGCAAGCGTCGACTTGGTTGTCTGCACGTCATACTCGGGCTTAGTTGTCTCCATTAGCCTGTGAGCACTGAGCAAACATAATGAGGTAGATAGTTAGTTACAAAAGGTACCTACCTAGCTCTGTATACATTGAAATTATGCTATTTAAGCAAGTGTTTTCAGGAGATAATTAGTTTTGAAGAATCCATCGTGAGAGAAACAGTAGAAAATTCAGCAATTCTTAAGGCACTTGGAATTAAAATTAAAACAATGCTCGAATAGGACAAGTGATGTGTGATATCTATAGATGAAATGGCTTTAAAATCCAATCTTTTTTTTGATAGGGTGTAATGAAATTATTGGTTTGGAAGATATTGGAGAGGCAAATAAGAGGAATTCCATTTGTAGAAATGTTCTCGTTATTATAGCTAGAGGACTTTATTCTCCCTGGAAACAACCGATTGCTTTTTTTTCTTCGGTGGTAAAAAACTTGTTTATATTTTTGATCCAAGTCATTTGATAAAAGCCACTAGATACAATTTTTCAAAACATTCATTTCATTTTAAAGGCAAAAGTACATCTTGGTCTTTTGTGCGCTCTTTCTATGAGCAAGACATAGGGCAATTTTATAGATTCGCACCAAATCTTACCAAATAACATATCAATCCAAACAATTTTGAAAAAATGAAAGTGGGTCTAGCAACACAAGTTCTAAGCCGTACAGTTGCCAGTGGAATGAATGCATTCGTGGCAATGAACTTACTTTCTGCTTCTTCTTTTGGTACAATTCAAGTAATAGAGACATTCAATAACCTTTCTGATTTGTTGAATTCGTGTTCTTCACGACATTCCTATAAATACAAAAACGTTTTAGATGGTTCGAAATTCCACTTAGATTTTTTTGAAGAAGCTATATAGTAAGCTCTTTGGTATAGGTCCGCCATCGTTATTCATAATATTATTGTGTTTACTTATTTCTACACTCCCATAGGCATCTAGTTGCCTATTGTTGTTAACTTGCCTAACGAATCTTAATGAACTGAAGTCTATGGAATGGTTTTGTTGCAAAATTAGATGGGCGGCTGCTGATTTTTCAAGTCTTCCATATTTTAAGTGTACTAGCTGTTCCTTATTTCGTACTTTAATAGATCTTTTTGTCTGTCCATAATATTTTGCATCGCAGTCCTTACTTTCAATTTCGTAAATTCCAGACTTTTCCAAATTCTCGACTTTGTATTTTGAGCTTCCCAATAGGCTCTGTAGTGTATGACTTGTTTTAAAAACCACCTTCATACCTAGTTCCTTGAAAATCTTTCCGAAGTTCCTCGTATATTGGTGGTATGGAACTGAGATGTATTTATCTTGGTTTTTGTCCTTTCTGAAAGTCGAGATTTCGTTCATTCTCAACCTAAACTTCTTCTTCCTTATTATGTCATCTACGATACCCCTCGAGAAAACGTTAGTGGCTGCTATTTCCTGTATTGTACGGCTTTCTTTTGTGAACCATAAGCATAAATAGCATAAATAGGGTTAGCTTCGCGTTAATTTTTAGTTTTAATCTTCCTCTTTGAAGATGGTCACTTGGTGATCAAAACACGTGTCGAGGTGTTGAAAATAACGATTTGGTGTTGGAAAAACACTCCAGTAATATTTAAATAAAATCACAGAATGAAATTCATAATATCAGCCCAAATTAACTCAATGAGATTGAGTTTGCAGTAACATGGTTGTAGCTTTAAACGATTTTGTTTTACTCCCAAGCCATTTCATCAATATTTATCATATTTTTCTCTGCTCATTAACTATTGCTGAAAGCTACATTTTGAGTAGCTTTCAGATGTAGCTTTTAGATGTTGTATTACACTTTTCGAAAAATTTTCCATCGATATTTTTGTAGCATTCTCCACTTTTTGTGATTTCAAAAGCCAACAGTGCTCCTTGTACAAATTTGTCATCACTTCCAGTATGGTAAACTATCAATCTTCAGCTCTTCCCTAAATTAAAAAAGCATGTTTCATGCTTTAGTTTATACACAGACCAATGAACCAGCTGAAGTTGGCAGCCATCTTAATAATGCCGTGCAATGAAAATCCCGAATATCAATCAATATTTTTCTGTAATGATCCTAGGATATACTTTCAACATTTTGGCCGAGTCAGACTCTGAGCATGAACATTTCTGCATGCTTGCTTTCAAAGATCATACTCAAATCATATTTTCATATTTTTCAGCTGGAAAAACCCATTCAGTTCAGTGAAACTGCTCGACCGGTCCAGCTACCCAAAGCTAGTGATGGTACACCAGTCAACAAAACGGGCATTGTGGCTGGTTGGGGCGATAGTGGAGTAAGATTTGATATTCTATTTTCTTGTGAAGGTCAATGATGACTTTGTTGGTGCTTCATTTCTGAGATACTGTATATATAGCCCTAACTAGCTTGAAATTATTAAGTCCAGTAGGCACCATAGTCAAAAATATTGGGTAAAATACGACACTCATTTGATGCTGTAGTTTGTGTTTTAACTTTTTCATTGCTAGTGTTTTCTTCATATCTAGCATCGCTTTCGATAATAAAAATAGAAAACCACTTTGCATATCATGAACACCTGCTTTGGAAACCAGCTAACCAGCTATCAGTGATACTGTCAACATCCAGGTATTTTTGAACGCGTCAGACAATAATAACAATGTTTGTTAGAATTTTTTACGGTTTAGTTTCCTAGGCAACAAAATCTAAATTGATTTCTGAAGTAATTTTGTTCATTCATACCTCATAAAAGATATTTAGTGAATGTGAAATTACTTTCGTATAATTCCTTCCCTTAGTTT
>NW_019293590.1:0-34063 GCF_000500325.1 Leptinotarsa decemlineata | reverse complement strand
CCCCAGAGCTGGTTCAGGACCTATATATGAAGTTGATGATCCGTGTCTAGCGCATTCATCAGCTTTATCATTACCTGTGATTCCTGAATGCCCTGCCACCCAGTACAAAGTTAATTTGTTCCTGTTTGAAAGTTCATTCAGTTCCTCATGGCATTCTCGGACCAGTTTTGATGTCACCTTCAGGTTTGTCTGTTAAAATATTGATCCGCTCATTTCTTTGAGAACTCAATTTAATAAGCCTTGCACACTGCAAATAGCATACACTTCCGCCTGAAAGACGGATGTGTATGGTCCAAGCGGAAACCTGTAGTTTGATTTCTATCCGCTCGGTATATTCTAGGTCCCGTTCCATGTTTGGTCTTCGATTCATATGTATACCAGGTGTTTTTTCCAAACATGTTTTCGGAATGACTAATGGTCTTTCACTCTTCACGGCTTATGATTTTGACCATGAAGTTTGTGTTAAAGGTGTACTTTGGTGCCATGTAGACACTGGACTTAGATGACTAAGTCGTTAGCTTTTGATCCAGGAGTATTGCTTAAAGTCTAGCTACCTGACAGTATTCCAGAGTTTCACCACACATATTGATGTTGTTCATTGGATCTGGATTCGAGGATGACAGTGTTCCATGTAAGTGAAATGTGATCTCCCCCACTTACTATATTGTGTAGGAATCCTGTGAATTCCACAAAGAATGTTTCGAAAGTATTTTTCTTTCAGTGTAATTCAATGTTTATATGAAAGTAGCTGTTTCGAAAACACTTTTCTTTTAGTTTGTGTCTGAATGTTACTTCTCTACATGATCTACACATCTTTTTATAGAGTTAATTTTCGAAATCGGTTGCTTCCCTCCTTTCTTTGGAAGATTTCTA
Source organism: Leptinotarsa decemlineata (assembly GCF_000500325.1). Lineage (NCBI taxonomy): Eukaryota > Metazoa > Arthropoda > Insecta > Coleoptera > Chrysomelidae > Leptinotarsa > Leptinotarsa decemlineata. Next base: position 33,190 of record NW_019293590.1, on the reverse strand, counting down.
CATTTTGTTTTGTTCAGAGCTCATGTTTTTATTATTTCTCGATACTGAATAAATACCAATATTAAATCAGGTTCTTGATGAAAACGAGATTATAATTAGAAAAAAAAAAAGATACTGGTTTTTGAAAAAGGTGCGGCGGACATATTTTTTCAAGTTCGATTGGTAACCACCCATTTCAAGATAAAAGAAATCCTTAAATATCAAGTGTGAGGTCATGTCGATCGTCGACTGCCTACACTTAAATAAAAAACAATGTTTTGCTCGAGTTCGGAGTTTTGTAATCCTTTAATGACATATGATGAAAGCGGACATGCTTGTAATGTAGATCTTATATCCACTATTGGAGGAGATTTTATTAACTGTTCTAAGAATTGTTTCCAGAGGTAATCTGACGACTTGAGGCTGTGGATATAAATAAAAATTCTTGAGTTTATATCGTCCGCTGTCGGAGTACTTGACATGAAGTATTTTTCAAACAATGAACAAGATTAATTATATGCGATTTGCGTGGGTTGAGTCTGACGACAATGAAGACTTTTTTAATCAAGTTTGTTACGTAATTCGATTGTTTTTGATTTAAAGAAATCAATTTAGGCAAACTGATACGAAAGGCATAACGATACGACAGTTTTGTCAATCTTTCTGGTGTAGGTACAGAGAAATGCAGACTTGTTGGATTCAGAAAACAATACGAGGAAAGATCACCAACGTTTCTAGCATGCTCATTGACCCAATTTTCGTTATTAATAATAATAATGTTATAGGATCTAGTACTTTATCATCCCAAAGCATTTCAGATCACAGGCTAGTTTACGTTGAATATTTAAAAAAGAAATTCAAAATAGAGCCCAAATTTGTAACATACCGCTGTTTCGACAATTTCACTCTGCATACTTTTTATCAGATTTATAACAGTTGCCGTGGTTCGGAATTATGAGTGAAAATGATATTGATAATAAATTGTACAATTTCAATTCATGTTTAATCTCTAGTTTTGACAGACAAGCCCCTATCAAAAAAGTTAGAATCACCAAACCTCCCACTCCTTGGCTCACTCAAAATCTCAGACTTCTTATGAAAGAACGTGATGAAGCCTTTAAAAATTAAAAAATAATCTGTTAATGAATGTATGAGGCATAAAACATTGAGAAATTATACCTTGTCAATAGTTAGAACTGAAAAAAGGACATATCTCAAGTCTGTCTGTTCTGAAAAAATATCAGGCAAAACCTGGAATGCTGTCTCTAACCTCAATGTTCTTCCAAAGAAAACAAAATTCATCACCCAATCACCTCTCGAATCCCGATGAAATAAACAACTATCTTGCCCAGTTCGTACAAAATGTTTCTAATAATTGTGATGAAAATATTGAATTTTTTAGCAGGCAAGATAACTTCTCATTAAGGTTTGCTACTGAAGAAGATATTCATGAAATCCTGAATGATATTAAAAGTCAGATAGTTATTCTGATCTCAGAATTATCAGTATACTCTCAACAATGAGTAAAATTTTTGAAAGAGTGATTTATTCACAAATTAATGAATATTTCAATACCAATAATCTGTCATCGTGCTACTGTTACGCAAAACATTGTTGAGAGATTTAATAAGGGAATGATTAGCACTCTGGTTCTACTAGATTATCCAAAAGCATTCGATACCATCAATCATGAGCTGATTTGCATGAAACTCAATTATCATGGTTTTGATAGTGCTGCCTTATTTCCCATCTGGTCTTATTTACTTGGTCGATCTGAAAAAGTTGTTGTCGATGGTCAGCACTCCTTACCTCTTGATATTCTATCAGGAGTACCACAGGGTTTTATTTTGGGACCTTTATTGTTCATCATGTATACTACTGACATTATCTCGTCCATTATCTCGTCATACGATTATACATGCACTTTGAAATCGATGAGTATGCTGAGGCAGAAAATCTCTTCAACACTGATCTTGATTTGATCAATGGGCTATCAAGTGAACATGATTTGAAAGTTAATCCTAATAAAACAATGATGATGCATTTTGGATCTTAGAAGAATCGTAAATTTGGAGAAAACAATTTCTATCTAGTAGAACTAGGTCATACTATCTTAACTCCTGTCAATACAGCTAAAAACTCAGGGGTAATGCTTGACACTGATCTCAGATTCACTAGTCATCTTAAAAATTTAATGGAAAAAGCTTATATGTCATTGAAACTGTTATACTGTAATCGTTTTATTTTGAGCCAACCTCTAAAAAGAATGCTCTGTGATAGTTTGGTGCTAAGCCATTTCAACTACTGTAACTTCATATATGGGCCATACTTATATGATTGCGAAATTCTTGTTGCCGCCTAATTTATGGACTGTTATTATGATTCAATTTCTGAAGCCTTTAAAAGCTTCCGCTGGCTCAGTATGAAAAACCGTATGATTCATCATTTGGATTGTTTTGTTCATAAATTGATTACCCTTCCCCATTCTCCCCTTTTGAAACAAAAACCAATTCTGCGTGAAAATATTCACTCAAGGAATATTAGTCATAAAAATAAATTAACTATGCCACAATATCGCAATGCACAGTTTCAGAGATCATTTCTTTTCGGTGCTGTAAAACCCTATAATTCATTGTCCGAGCAATTGAAGAGATTCAATATCAGGAAGTTCAAATACAAATATGAAAATTATATCTATGATAGTCAGTAATGTCAACTTTTGCTCATTGGACAAATTAATAAACAAAAGATCAATTGAAATTATTTATCAAATCTCTTCAGAGGGTAATCACAAATTATTATTTTTATTTATGTTTCTTATTTCGTGTTACCATCACTGTTAATTTTCTTTTATTTCTGTATGTTCGCGTGCATTATGGAGTGGTTCTTGTTAGTTGAGTTAGAGTAGCTTTGAGCTAGACTTCGCCAAAGAGTAACAGAATCTCCTGTAACTTATTTTCATTTTGAAATGTATCTTTGTATTGTTTTTTTTTGTATCATCAATAAAGCCGGTTTATCATTATTATTATTATACAAGTGAAACGAAGTGCTAAAAATGAAGGTTTGTAGTTGGCATAAACCTCCAGTAATATTCATTACTACATCGGAGATTCCATACATTGCATCACAAATGTTTCTTGAATAGATTATTGCTATGTAGGAATGAAAAAAGGTAAAATATGAAAGAAAATTCGATAATATATATGATGAAACTCATCAACATAACAAACCAACAATTAAACATCAAACACAGGTTCCTTAATGGAGGAATTCCTACGCAGCCTCTCCTCTCTTAATGCTTCCCATTTGGAAGACCTTCTTCTACCTGCATCTCCATTTTCAAGTTTATTCAGAGCATCTTCTACACTGGAATAATCCAGATCCATTTTGTTCATATACTTTTTTTCATCTATTAATCCATATATTGAGGGACTCAACAGCTCCTTAGCAACTGTTGATTTTGCTTCTTTGGACAAATAACTGATGAAAAGGCCAACGGTCAGGCATATGATGGCTCCGATCATAGTAAACCAGTAATGAGATATTTTGAAAATTGGATAGATATATGTATCGTTTGATGAACTGAAAACAAAAGTAAAAGTCCGTTATTATCAGGGTAGTGAATTCAGATGAAGAAGACTATGCATCAAGTAAAAAAATTGGAATATCTCACGTATCCTCGAGATTTTTTCATGACGATCAATTTTATTCCAATTATATGTAAGAGGTTCGTGCTATATTCTTTGAAAAAATATCACAACGGATTAACTTCCCCAGTGATTTTTTCAAGAAGTGAAAATAATTTTTTTTAAGATTTTATTAACACTTCCCAAATAGAAATCATGAAATTATAAAACAAAAATAGAAATCAATTGGCGCTCTGGGGCGACTTTATTGATTCCAGTGGCGCATTTGCTTCTTCAGTTTGCAGGAAAACCCGGAAAAACCTGCGGCAAAACATCATCTGAAGATCTTGTTCTGCCAATGTCCTCTCTCTTATAGAACAAAATGTAGGCTCCAATAAATTCAATACATCGCCAGAACACTTCGTGACACGACTATCGTCAGTCCGTTTCGTCTTTGACCAAGGCGTAATAATGACCAAATTCAACACCAGTAGCACAGTGAACAATGACTGCATGAATATCATAATAGTTATCTGCTAGATTGAAGAATTCATCTATTTCGAACCTTCGTAAGAGTTTGGTGCTTACGTCAGAGGATGAGTCATGTTTGAAGATCATCAGTGTTATTATTAGAATAACTAACAGTCAGTTAGTTTGGCGCATGTTTGGCAATACAGTCGATCATCACCTGTTAAACGTTCCATCATCAGATGATTTAATAATAAGCTTTGCACGGACTGGTTATTAGTCATATTAGGATACGCTAGTTGAAGTTCCATTTTATCTTTTTTGTTGTTTTGTTGAAAATTGATAGAAAGAGATTTGTGGGCTTTCATTCAAAAGCCAAGCACATAGGTTACCTTTATCACAATTTTATTCCGCACTGAAATCAACTTCAACCCAAGCAAACTGCTGCTTCGATGGAAGACACCTCCATTCTATCAGGCAAGTACTGTGGTTTAGCACACATGAGTGCTCTGGTTTGCGTATATTCAAATAAAAATTACAATAATTGCTGGATAGGGTGTATAGGATCAAATGCGTGGCCACCTAGGTTCCTAATCCTCAATAGTTGGGATTATTTCATGTATGGAAAGATTGGTTAGCAGCACGCCAATTCATACTGAAGAGCATTCAATGAGAAAAAGAGCTGATACTTATCAATTTATGGAAGGTGGACGTCCAACATCTTATTCAATCAATTTTGTACGTACGAGTAATTTTTGTGAAAGCTTTTGAAAATATTTTTGGATCATTTTTATTTTATAATTCAACTGTTCAAAAATCATCTTTTTAATGAATTTTCTTTTTCGAGTAATGCAGATAAAAATTCACTTCTTTATGCAGGAATCATATGCTAAGAGAAAGAAAAAGAAGAGATCAAGAGGTCAGATCTGCTTGGGAAGGAATGAGGGTCATAATATAAACTTTGAATCAAATTTCTCTTTGAAGAATAAAAATATCTGTGAGACAGCAAAAAATACCTTCTGATGGAGACTAAATGTTTACGGTGTTCACAAAAATATCTGAGGTGAACCCAAATCGTCATGAAAAAGACTGTTTTCAATATTTCCCACCAACCTTCTAGATCTACCTCCTCTCCACATTTTTCTGGAAAGAGAGGCTAGATGGACTGCATACAGATTTGTGCACATTGCCAGTTGCACAAATCAATTCAATGCAGAGTGCAACAGACTGTTGGTTGACATTGGGAGCCACAGCATTCTGGAAACGACCTCTGACTTTATGCCTCCAACTGTCAACTACGAACTGCCTTATAAAGTACTATTCCCGATTACAGAGGACTGGGTCCTGCGGGAGAAGGAAATATTTTGTTGGTTCAGAGATGGATCAAAAACACCTTCCGGTTCTGGTGCAGGTGTTTTCAGTCGCAGACCCAGGACAGAGTTATCTACCTGCCTAGGAATTTATGCGACTGTATTTCAAGCGGAAATTTACGCTATTGAATTGTGTGCGGAGAGATTGGATGAATCCATCAACCTGACTCACAAGTCAATTAAAATGTTCACGGACAGTCAAGCGGCGTTGGAAGCTCTTGGCTACCACCGAGCAACGTCTGAATTGGTAGCAAACTGCTAAAAAAGACTCTCCTCGATAGGGAAACTAAACAGATTGTCTCTGGTCTGGATTCCTAGCCATACTGGCCTGGAAGGCAATGAAGCTGCTGACTCTTTGCAAAGGAGGGTGCTGCAAGCGGCTTTGTTGGACCAGAACCTGTTATTGGCATCGCTTTGGACTTTGCAAAACAAACACTCAACACCCGGATGGCAAGAAGAGTTATGGACTTCTGGCAGAATCTTCCTGGATTGGCTCACTGCAAGGTGTTTATTCACCTTTCGAAGCTTGATTCCAAACAGTTGTTGGACTACAATAGGGATGAACTACGATGTCTAACAGGCCTTCTTACAGGTCACTGTCATTTGAATCATCACATGCAGAGACTTGGACTGTCGGAAGATAGTGTGTGTCGCCTCTATCTGGAAAATGATGAAACTGCAGAGCATAAATTTTGTGCCTGCCCCATGGGGACCGAATCAGGTTCTTTGAGATCGGCAGATCCGTACTCTCACCATCTGACTTAAAAGACCACTCACCATACAAACTAATCGGCTTCGTTAAGAAGCTGGTTTTATTTGACCGAGTGTGAATAGGTGTGAGCCATAATAAACCCTTATGGGTTGCGATGGAGTGGCGAATAGACCCACTCACTTCAGACTCACCTACCTACCTACCTTTATGTAAATTTAGTTGAGGAGCGAGTCTACAGAGGAGATGAATGCCGGGTTTACAACTCCAACTGACCTCTCTGTAAATTTAGTTCAGGAGCAACAGTTTCTCAACTCCCCAACTCCTGATCCAACATTTGAACCTTGAAAAAAAAGTTTGGTGCTGCAGTCAGGAAACGAGTGAGTCGTCTTCTCAGAGGCGGGGTACCTTATAAAACCGCCTTGCACCAAATTCTAGAGTGGCATACGCAGAATCTGTCTCAGGTGGAAGAACGAACCCCCCATGAGCAGGTAAGCAAACTTTTGCGCTCAAGTGATGATTCACCAAAACCAGAGGCGAAAAAGCCCTGCGCGGCTGAATTTAAGACATTGTCAGGTGTAGCTGACGTGCAAAAATCCTCATATGAGAAAGTAGTCGTGGGTATCAAGGTGGAAATCTTGCAACTTGACTATCCTCATTAACAGAGCATATACTTTGTGCCTGCCCTGATGGGCACCAATCAGGTCTTTAGAGTTCGGCAGAGCTGTTCTCCTACCATCTGACCTGAAAGACCACTCACCATACAAACTAACCAGCTTCGTTGAGAAGATAGGTTTATTCAGCCGAGTGTGAATAGGTGTGAGCCACAATAATCCCTTGCGTCTTGCGGTTGAGGGTCGAATAGACCCACTCACTTTGGATCTAACACAACCTAACCTAGTTGTATTGGACAGTAAAACTGTATTACTTATATTCAACAATTACCTATGTTAGGCAGTTCAAACTGCCGATCATAGGTAATTATATCTTCCGCTACAACTACATTCGGTCAGAATTTTCAATTTTGCATGTCGATTTCGCTACACATGAAAATGTATTTGACAACCGGAGATCAATACCAGTTCAAAACCAATTTTTAGTTCACTTTTTTATAGAAATATGCTGGGTTATCTGGTAAATTTGAAACCATTTTGAAATTCATATACGTTACCTGGAATTCAGTGTTATTGTCGAATTTTCATAAAAATCACAACTCTCAACGGATGTTGCTAGGGTTCGATAGTGCAACATCTTATTCATCTTGTAATAACTATTTCCTATCATTATCACAAACATGCACAGTGTACTGGTGATCGCTCCATAAAATGCACCCTGAAATGTGTTTATATTTCTGTTATACCACAAAAATAATCATCAATGTTCCTGCTATTTCACGCTAAAGTATATTTCTTTGAACTGTAATGAGATAATATCCATATACTTCAGTGTACATTATAGGCCAATGCAATGAAGGAAAATAAATCAATGTGAACGTGAAAAAATATATAAAGAATAGAAAATTTTGTCATTAATACGGAAAATATAAATTGATGTCGATCTGCGGTACGGAGAATGGAATGTGGAATATTTCAGAAAGGGAAACTAGATATCCTATTAAATAGAGTTCACTATAGAAGTTGTGGGTGAATATAACTTTTGTATGAATCATTTTTCCATACAACCTTAAATTTTTCTGTTCTTTGTTCAACAAAATCGGTTGCAAAATGATACTGAAAGTTTGAAACACAAATCACCAAAATCGATAGCAACACAAGAATGATTAGAAAAGGATGAAACTATTGTGGAAATCAAATTATTTAAGAATCATCTCAAGTTGAGAGAAGTGTAATATAGTGAACTTTCGGATTGGAAAAGAGTTTTCTACAGTTTTCAGCTAGACAATTTATCGAAAAAAAAGTTGTAGGCAATAAAGAGATGTAAAAACTATTTTATGACGTAAAATAACATTTATCGAAAGACATTGTTTCTTATTGCAATTATTCTATGCTACAGAAATTACTTATTTTTCACATACTTTTTATGACCCTTGAACACTGTATTTTTTAATTTATAATATTTAAGGTTTCATTTCAATGTTAGACCTTGAACAGTCCCTATTGGGTTTAATATCCTCCGCTTAACTTATTCAGTGACTTGTTGACAAAGACCATCAGCTCAAGATTTCATTGATACGTCTGCCATTAAACACGGAAGTGTCTAGACTTTCTTTTGCCTTTCAAAGGCATCCTAAGATGAATCAAAGGTGGTATTGCTTTCAATATGATAAGCCTCATGAAAACATCAATGTGCTGAAAATTGTTTTTTTTTGATTACCATAAGTGTTTTTCATTATCTACCAGTTTTTCCAGTCACTTGTATTTTCTTTTTCCTATCGTGCAACTTTCCTATTCTGAAGACGTTCGTTATGTCAAAATTTTCTAATTCCACCTGAAGAACGTTAGTGATAATTTTCTGAATTTCTTCTTTCTCGTTGATATTCTCTTGTATTCCATAAAATATGATATTAGTGCTTCTTATTTTTCTTTCAAGTCGTTGGAGGCTTTCTTTCAGCTCGTTGTTTTCAATTTCTAGTCTATCCACTTTTCCATTTAAGACCCTGACTTCTTCCTTAGTGTCTTTGATGAATGTTTTCAAGTCTTGGTTGACATTATCTATTTTCGACGAGAGATTTGTATTCACTTTTTCCAGTAGATTGTATATAGCTTCTATTGTTATTGATTCCTTTCTATCGCCCATAGCCCCGTTAGTACCCGCCACTGTGTGTGAGAAATGGTACTTTATCAGTTCACGTTTTTTTATTTAATCTATCTTTTTGTCACAGGATGTGGACCATTCCATTGTGAATTTTGCCAAAGAATGTCGCTCAAATATATAAAATTTTACTTTAGCTCACGTGATTTTTATATGGGCTAGAAGAGGATCCTTTTCTGAATGCACTGATATAATTTTTCACTCTTAAGTCAACGTTTTTATCATTCAATTTGAATTTATTGCAGGACAAACAATCGCACACACCCGACGAACATAAGCATTCGAATCTTGCATTTGTTCAGTTATCTTGTCATATCCGAGAAAATGATACCTCTTCAGTGGACTCCCTTTACCATAACACCTGGTCAGGCTAGCTTTCGAATAAAGCGAATCACTTCCAGGAGGTTTCTCCGGATCTTTTTTTTTTTCTGCAACTCACTGTTAGCATAACTAATTGCGCTCAGGAAAATTCGGGTATATTCATTTCGAATGGATGACCTGGTGAAAATGTTCTCCATCAATCATTGAGAATGGTTGAAGAGTATACGTATGGTATCGGTATGGAATTCGATAGAATGTATAGCTCGTAGCATCCTATACCATCTGAATGCAGTTATTTGCCAAGACATCTGTTGGCAAATAACGAAATTATTGCAGTCCCGATAGTCTACTCAACTCGATGTAAAGACACGAATACTGATGCATCTACAAAAGAGTTTGCATTCCAAATCGTCCGTTCTACGGTTGTACTTCCTCTTTGAGGGCATGGTACGCAACTATGAGGGAGTTTCAGACATCGAACAAGATAAATACAACTCTGTTACCGACTTGAAATCTCCTCCCCAATACTGCGGTATTGACGCGGTCCCGGTATATCATAATTCTTTATGAATCAGTTATGGAAAATTAGGAATGCCAAATTTATTGGAACTATTTGTTCCCCAATTTCAGGCTAATATAGACTGATGAGTCTTTTTTCCTCAATCATCAAATCAAGACTATATTCAGCTGTGGGTTGAACGAATATTATCTGATAAGAGGGGAAAACAGCCACTGAAACGCTTGAACAGTTATCTGAGAACTGATGTTGTCCTCAACAGTTCTCCGCCAGGATCAGTTCAAACTCAGAAGATTAAATTTCCAAACTCTGACACTCTCATAAACTCAATTCTGGAAGCAAAATCAAACTGAACCTGATTCGTAATAATATGCAATTCATGGGCCACTTTTTCCTGTGAGAATTTTGCTTCTTTTCAAGTGAAAATTATATCAACATATTTCTCATGATTTCATTTCCATATGCATTTCTTCAAAATTCATTCTAATTCTCAGTAAAACATATAAGTAAATCGATGTTCATCGTTCATCCTAGCCAAACTACTGATGTCAGATAAGGTCAGAAATTTGACTTTCCGCTTCGATACATTTGTTGGGGATTGAAACGGACATAAATATGTCTGGAAATGCTGGGATTGCAAAAGCCGCTTCTCAAACTGCTCCGAACAGAAAACTGTACACACCTCAGCAATTTTTGATGCTTTATAAAGCTCAGATCGGACCTTCTTTGGCATATTGTTCTCATGTAAGGGGAGCTCTGCCCCTAGGCATATCCTGAAGATGCTGAACGTCATCCAGAAAAGATCAATCCGCCTGATTGGAGACGCGAACATCGAAGCAAGGTTGGAGATTTATCTCGCTTTTGTGAATACTTTCACGAGAAGTGTTCAAGTGATTTGGCACATTCGATTCTATCAAGAGCTACTCATCGTTTTGAGGTTCAATTCAATACACTTCGGATTTCACTGTTCAAGAACTCTTTCATTTAGACAACTGCGTTCATGTGGAATTAACTTCCAGAGAACGTTTTTTCAAACGAATTTAATCTCCAGCGATTCGAATCTACTTTGAATCACTAGTTTCGCACAGGCACCGCTCTCAGAGCACCTTGAGGATTTTTCTGTAGTGGTTGTGTTTTGTCCTTGAAAAAAAGAAGTTTTGACCCAATGAAAATATTTTTTGTGAAAGACAGTTTTCAGTTCCAAGTCAGTTGAAAAAAATTAAAAATATTGAAAAATTTTGGGGACATCTTTCAGAATATTCCAGAAACTAAGACAATGTAATGTATACAATTGTATAAAGTATATTTTGAACAATAAACTATTTAGTTGAACTCACAAGAGCATTTCCTCTAGGAAAAAGAACTCCCATTGTAAACAATCCCAAAAGAGGTCCACTGGTGACCCCTCCAATTCCAATGGCCAGAGCTAATAAACCTCCAAGATGTTCAACTATGTATACCATCAGAGTTCCAATTATTCCTATAATGGCAACAAGTAGCTTCAAGGAAAAGGTAGGATTTTTATAGCCCCTCTTCTCTAGAGTTGTTTTAAGGAAATCCTCATAAATAGTACCAGCTACGCAGTTGAGACTGGAAGATTGCGCACTGAAATTATTGGAAATATGTCATAGAAGTTTTTTCAAACAGTATATCAGAAATATAAACATCAATTTTTCTATTATGGGCTCCATAAAAAACGCAACATTGCCACAATTTGAGCTTCGACGTATCTCCTGTAGTTTAAGAGATCCCAATGGTGGGGTTTGAATTTGAATTACCCTGTATATATATATTGCAAAATTCACATCTCACCTCAAAGAAGCACAAAACACGCCAGCAATGAATAATCCAGACAGACCAGGAATGTTTCCAGCAACATCCAATACGTAGAACGGAAATATCTCATCGCTCTTAGTGATTTGCTTCGTGGTCAAGGGATCACATAGAGCATATCTCACGTAAATAAGTATTCCACAGATAATACACAGGGTTTTGATGAACACCATCCCCAAACAATAAAAGACCACAGTTCTGAAATATTGAAATATTGTATGCATTGAAACGAGTATGTGGCTTTCACAATTTCATATCCATACGAAAAATTGTGGAGAACATCCAAAGAAAGAAAGAATGCAATTGAGTTTAAAATGAATTCCTTACAGAGGTGTATGCATGAAATTTACTTTCAAACTCAATTATTTGTATGAAGCTGGAGAAGTGAAAGCCACTGAGCTTTTTTCCGAAAACACGTCTTCTGAAAATAAACCCTTATCGATTGAAACAACATACTCTGTTCTGTACCATAGTTAATTGGAAGCCTTTCTTTTACTTTTCCATTTATAGATTGAACACTGATACACTTTTGTTGTAAGTATGTGCATTTCGTCAGAAACATAAGCTTCACTTGATTTTTCGTGTGTGTGGAGTTTGCAGAAAATGTGAAGTTTCACGCTTTCGAAACATAACTTCAGGAATTGGTAGAAATTTCAGTATTATGAAATTCATTAGAACAATAGCAATTGTAGAACAGGTTTCACTATCGTTATTATTTTATCATCCATCCGTGCGAGTTCATGATAGTGGACTCAATGAAATTGTAACATATAACCAAAAATATTGAATATCTATATCTATCTAGGCTGTTAAGCAGTTCATTTTCGTTAATTTGGTTGGTAGGTTATTTACAAAATAGAGCTTCTAATAATTCACATATTGCAATCTCTGAGTTCAGCTACTGAGAGGAACTTTTGAGTACATCCTTGATTAATTGTGGTTATTCCTATCAAGTGACAGGTGAATCCTAGAACTATCGTCCAAAAAGAGTCCCTTGCCACCAAATCGAAATCAAATCTGAAACATTGAAGCAATTATATGTATTTTTTCTCAGCATGATCAATATAAAATAATGATATCTATTATTTTTTCTTTTTTTTCTTGAATAAGGTTGCAATTTGAAATGCACCCCTTCTAGATTTTGGCCCGTCTTCAATATGGTGCAACCTAGTGTTAGGATGAGCCACATTTGAAAGAAAAAATACACGGAGCCATCACCCAGCCAGGCATTTGTGGTTTCGTTTGAGAGACTTTGTGTTTACAATGAAACTAGTGAAATCACCATGGAGACAGCTACAGCTACCTGCTATAGTGGTAATTCATGTAGGGAGCACATTCATGCTCAACTGAAATATTTATATTGTCTCATGAGGCTACTAAAATATTCAAAACTATATTAAAATGTCCTGGTGAAAGTATTTATGGACGCTTGATTTTCAGTTATAAACTCAAATGCTATTCCAGAAAGTATCAATTTCTCGGGCGAAAAATGTGTGCCTTTTAAAAATAGATAACATAAGATAGATAAGAAGGGCATCACGAAAACGGCATCTATGGAAAATCGCCATCGTGAATTCATCAGGATGAGTTTTGGCCTCAAGAACGCTCCATCTACGTTTCACACTAGTGAATACCAATCTGCTTGAAGTCCAGATCAAGCAATATCAACTATTTCTTGAATAGTCATGACTGTAGTTCAAGACTGAAAGGAGTATTCAGAAGACTACACCAAGCTGATTTCAAAGTTCCACCCGAAGAATTCAAATTCATCAGGTTAGTAGTGTATATTGGTCCCTTCATAACCATAGGAGGAGTGAAACTGAACTTAAACAAATTTGATTGCATAATAAATTTTCTAGGATCAAAAATTCAAAGAAAAATTAAAATATTCCTTTGGTTCAGCTTGAAACTATAGTAGATTCATCTCAAATTTCGCTAAAATAATATAATTTTTAACTCCAGGGGGAATCCTTTGATTTTTCATAATGAATGCAGAAACTATTCGAAGAACTGATACAAACACTCGTTTCAAAACCAATATCGAAATACTCGAAAATCAAAGACTGAATAACTAGAGCTAGCGCATTCGCTACTAGAGAAATATTACAAGTGCTCCCCATCGTATACACTGTCAGTGACAATTCATTAGATCAAATTCCAACGTTCGCTATATGATTGTTCTTTGTATTCATAAAAAATATTCGAGTGCTCTCTCGAAAATGTTCACATTGGTAACATAACAAGGCATATCGATAATTTCCATCAACACATGGATACCCACAGAACTGTATTAACGAACAGTTTAGTCAGCACTCCTTCTTTTTTCAAATAAAAATAAAATATTCGTTCTTATAAGGGGAGTACACATTATATTTACATGATACTTTCGTTAACTTTCATTTTGTTTCCGAACAAGACCAGTCAGCATTTTGTGAAACTGCTTCCAAAGTTTTCCCTTCGTTTACTACATATTCCATATCAGTCCTATTGGTTACTTCCTGTGGATGAAATTATTTTTACTCATGAACTCTATGAATCGTTATAAAAGTTTTCAATCGTTTTCAAGTATACAGTGAACATACCAAAAAGACCCACAATCATTATCTGAAAACCAACATGGCATTTTCAGAATCCATATTGTCAATTCAAAGAAATAACATATTTCTTCAATAAATCTCTAGTTACTCTCGAACAAGCATATCAACGTAAAAGTCCACAATACAAGTCAGCTTATAGCCTCGCCATTGAATTAGATAATAGAAAATTAATTGTTTAAAAAACATACTGCCAAATATCTAGACGGTGTCCTTCGATAGCCGTTCTGAAAACATTACCAACTCCTCCCGCAGCATGGATTCCAAGAAACGAAATGATAGAAATAGTCACCGTAGTCACTGTGAATAATACTGTGTCTGACCAAACTAGAGCTTTGAGTCCTCCAAAGGTAGTGTAGAAAATACAGATTCCACAAACTATGGGAGTAATGATATGAACGTCGATACCACTTGCTGAAAAAGTTGTAAATTTTTGGTAATTTTTAGAAATCGTGAAATGAAATAAGTCAAAGTACCCTACTTCCGACACCTGGTTTAATTATCTAGATTGATCTAAAGCAAATGGAACTTCAAACGTTCAAGCCAGTCTCTATATACCTACACAGTAGGTTTAATGGACTGACGCCTATCAGAAAACAACTACTCCCCTGGCTAATACCACGAAGGGCGTTGGATTATATCAGACAGCCCGAAACCGGTCTGCAAGTGTGCCCGTTCCATAATTGAAGGTCGACTCTTTCAGTTGTATTGCCAATTGCATATGCATGACATTTTCTGTGAAGATTCCTGCACTGACGCCTGTCTGATATAATTCAACGCCCTTCGTGGTATTAGCCAGGGGAGAAGTTGTTTTCTGATAGGCGTCAGTCCATTAAACCTACTGTGTACCTACTGTGTACCTACTCTATATACCTACTGTGTAGGTATATAGAGACTTCTATATACCTACTGTGTAGGTATATAGAGACTGGCTTGAACGTTTGAAGTTCCATTTGCTTTAGATTTGTTTAATGCCAGTCTTCAAGCATAGCTCATTGACTAATAAGAAAATCTAGATTGAGTTTTGATTTTCGGTCAGATCCTTTGAGTATACAATTTTAGTGGCTTCTAGTGATAATACGATAATTCAAAAAGTGTCAGTGAATTATAACTGAAAGCTAGCAATTCAATTATCATTTATTATGATTGACGTATACAGGATGGAACGTACAAAATATTCGAATAGAATATCGCATATTGTAGCTGTGAAGTAAATTTCGACCCGCACCGTATATTGTTATTTCCGTTTCATGTTCGTTTTATAACTTGTCTTCATACCAGATGTTTCTGCAAAGCATATTTTTGGGTCTAATCATCATCTATTTTTCGCGAAGTTCTACTTCAACCGTGACATTTCTATGGAATTGTCATTTGGCCCGTGAATATGTTTGATGTCCTTCTATAGCTTGGCGATTTTGCTAGTCTGAATATTCCACTAATGCCTTTCTCCTGTCATTACTAAATATACAAAGGGAAATATTCTAGAATGTCTTCAATTCTAGTGCATTGCGGTTGCTTTTCCAAAAAAGCTAGTTTTTGCATGGCTTCAACCGCCATTATGTATGCCAGTACCTACGTCTTGCTTGTTTCAGCCCCCATGTTTCAGCCTCATTGTTTCCTTGGGTAATTTTACCTGATATTTTCATGAAATTATAATAGAAGCTTCAGAATGCTTAAAAACGGAACTAGCAGTAAAATGTTTTTTCGGAAACGATATGTATACCGGGTGGGACACCCTATACGACACGGTCCCTATAAACCAAATCATTGATTTTTTCGAGAATTTTTCCATTTAATTATATGTATATTGATTGAGGCTGCACAAGGAAATCATTTTACAGTGTGTACATGGTAGCTCAAAAAAATGTGACATATCAAATTTGTGTTTCTTTTCGAATGAAACACCTTGTATTTCTTCAAACATTTCAAAATTATATGATTTCATAAAAGGTATGTACCTGACTATAACTGTTTTCGAATTATTGATTTTTTATGAAAATGCTAGGTACAATTGGAAACTAAATAACATTGAAATATATAGAAATCATACCTTCTAATGTTAACCAAGTATAAAAGAGGTTTTGGGCTATCGATTTCTACAAAACCCGTTTCTCAATATCATACAGAATGTTCAAAAATCATTGTGACTTTTTCACAAAGATTACTTTGTTATTTCAAACATGTCCAAGTCAACTGTCAATTATCTTGTCAAAAAATTAAATGTAGGATATTCTGCCCAAAGTGGATGGACGGGTCTCTCTGATTAACTCTGAGTATAACTTTTTGAATTAAAAAATAAATTGGGTAACCGATTAGTTGTCATGTCATGACCAGAAATATTAAAGATGATTATGAATGACTTATATTATATATACATGGCATCATTGAATTATTGGGAAAAAAATGATAAACTAGTTATTATATCAATTGTTTCAATTAGTTACCGGATGATTATAAAATATATTCTTATCAAGGTGAAGCAAATAAGTATAGATTGTATGAAGTCCTATGTGACTTTTAGAATTCATACTAACGGGATCTAGAGAGATTAATTTCATGTAATTTGTTAGAGTGATCTGGAATGTCACTTTTGTGATTTGTGATTCTGTCATTGAGAAGTCTACTGGTTTATCCTATGTAACTCTGGTTGCAATCAGCACAAGAAACTCCACAACAAAATTGTGTAGAATTGGACTTTTTTCTTTCAATTTTGTGAAAATACCATAAACAGTAATAGTGTTTTCGAATAAAATTGCAATATTATGGAAAGTTTCGAATTTGTTTTTGATTTCATATGAAAAAAGATGGATATTTGCACAGTGAGTGTGGAAGAACGACTGTTGCATCACCTACTGTTTACTGTTTTCCAGCTACATGTATATCATTACACATACATAAAAAGTAACAACAAAAATATAACAAATGAGTTCTCCAATACTCACCTGCTGCGAAAGCAAGAGCGGGAATATAAACAATAATAGGTGAATGCATAAATATGGAAAGTGCGAACAAAATCGATGATAATTTTCTGCATCTCCCATCGAATCTGAGGCCCAAATATTCATAGACGCTCGTCAATTGTAACTTGTGAAAAACAGGAAGGAATACAAAAATAGTTATCGCAATAACGAAGATGAACGAAATCGCTGTCAACCAATACGTGGCTCCAAAAATATAGACCTCAGATGGCAATCCTAGTAGAGTTACACCCGAAGTGTGGCTGAAAATGAAAACAAAGTTTTAGTTCACTTCAGTATTTCATAAACTGCCATGAGTATCTAATATGTAATAGAAATTTAGTGTTCCATTTTACTGTTATTTCTCATTTTCATATATCATTGAAATATATCCACATTATTATGGAGCAGATTAATCACTCTCAGTATTTCACTCACAGTTTCAATGGATTGATAAATATGAGAACATGGGCTTCCACGGCCGGAGTCACGATTGAAGAGAATAAAATCTGGGTGGATGAGATGCCAGTCTCATCAGTCGTTGCTGAGTCACCGATAATGCCTGCCGCAGTATCAGATAAAATGTTTGATACTTCTGGTTTCGTTCAACCACAGCCCAGATTCTGAATATACCACAAAAAGTAAATTCCATGCTAGAAATCGCACGTCTTTGGGTGACTGAACTAATTTCTCCGAGGTATGACTATTTATGGGTCATTCTAGTACTTTCACTTATCTCCGCTTTCCGGTTTTCTCTTCTCCGGTTTAGTGGGAGATGACCGTTTGGCGGGAGTTGGCCATTTTTCGCTTGATTATGGGTTTCCATATGTTGCGTATCTCTACGCTAGCTTGGCTGAATACATTGTTGGACGGCTTCATTGATTTTCCTTCTAAACCAATGTTCCTCCCTGTGTATGATCTCAGCTTATGACCACTTGATATTTTGTTGATGGGTCCAAATATGCTCTGCTATTCCTGTGCTGTGCAATAGCTTATCAGTTTCACCGATACAGGATTTTTCGCACTCACATGGTATCCGTTGAATGCAAGAATTCAAGGCATTTTGTCGAACTACTAGGGAAAGCTTTTACGTGGAAAGCTTTTATACCAACGTTTCGGTCGAAGAAGCACTCCAAATCATACAAATGAAGCTATACGAAGACGGGCACCTGGAAGATAGAACGAATTCACCTATAGAAGTAATTATGGAATCACTAGGATGATTGTTGTTATTTCCAACTGAAGCGCGAATTCAATGATGAGGGACAAGATGAGGGACTGCCAATGGGATCGCCACCTTCACCAGTCATAGCCAACATATATATGAAGTGGTTTGATACTCTGGCCATTAAATAAGACCACAAGAAACCTCCTGTCTGGTTGAGATACGTTGACGACACCTTCATAATATGGAAACATGGCAATACTGAACTAGAGACGTCTTACTTTGTGTCTTTCAAGACACGCCAGATGAAGCCATTGTATGGCGAAACACGTGTTGCGTTTTTGTAAAACAATTTAGTGAAAATCTCACAATAAAGTGTTTTTGGAATACGGTAGTTATGGATTTTCATCAAGTATCGGCCGATTCCATCATATATTAGAATTCAAGGCATTTTGTCGAAATACTAGGGGCAATTGAAGTCACACAGGAAGATCAACTAATCAGTTTCGACGTGGAAAGCTTTTATACCAACGTTCCGGTCGAAGAAGCACTCCAAATCATATAAATGAAGCTATCCAAAGACGGGGACCTGGAAGATAGAACGAATTCACCTATTGAATTAATTATGGAATCACAAGGATGATGTGTACGAAACTGTTATTTCCAACTGAAGCGCGAATTCTTCACACAAGATGAGGGACTGCCAATGGGATCGCCACCTTCACCAGTCATAGCCAACATATATATATGAAGTGGTTTGATAATCTGGCCATTAAAGAAGACCACAAGAAACCTCCTGTCTGGTTGAGATACGTTGACGACACCTTCATAATATGGAAACATGGCAATACTGAACTAGAGACGTCTTACTAAAACACATCAACAGCGTAAGACCTTCCATCACTTTCACAATGGAGAGGAAAGTCCACAACGAATTGCCATTCTTAGACGTATTGGTGAAGAGGGCCGTCACTGAGTAGGATACATCTGAGTACCGAAAACCCACTCACACGGGACAGTATCTGAACCACGAATCCAACCACAATCAATCGACTAGAAGTGGAATCATCAAGACTCTATTAGACCGCGCTTTCGGGCCCTGTAATACGAAGGAAGGTCTCGAGAAGGGACTAGACAGCAAAAATTATTTCCAAAGGAATGGCTACTCCAAAGCAATAGTGAAACAGACTTCAGCTAAACTACAGAAGGAGCATCGCAAGGAAGGGAAGCCGTCACAACCAGTGCTTGCACTTCCCTATATCAGAGGATTATCGGAAAAAAATAAGAAGAATTGGATCCATGTACAACATCAGAACCTGCTTCAGATCCTGAAATACTATCCGTAGCAGGCTCACGAAAACCAGGTCACCAAACGCGGACTGCGATACCAAGAATGGCTTTCACCAGATACCCTGTGAGAGCGGAAAATCCTATATCGGTGAAAAAGAGGGCATTGAATTTTCGCATTGCCGAGCACAAGTAACACACATAGCGAGGGGAAACCAGCAAATCAGGAAAAGCAGAGCATGTTTGGACCCATCAACATAACATCGAGTGGTCCTAAGCTGAGATCATACACAGCGAGGAACAATGGTTTAGGTGGAAATTCAAAGAAGCCGCATACATGTTGTCCAACAATGTATTCAGCCAAGCTAGCGTAGAGATACGCAACATATAGAAACTCATAATCAAGCGAAAAATAGCCAGCTCTCGCCAAACGGTCATCTCCCACTAAACTGGTGAAGCGGAAAAAGGAAAGCGGAAATAAGTGAGAGTACTCAAATGATCCATAAATAGTCATCTTTCGGAGGAATTAGTCCAGTCATCACTCGAAGATGATTGTGGATACTAACAATCGAAACGTCGTTAAGTAACTTGGCTTGGAATCTCTATATTTTTTATCCTACACTTTTATTTTTGAAATTCAAGTTTCCGTTTTTTCTGCTATCGCTACATCCAGTGATATCGGTATATAAACATTGAATTGCACAAAATACAAAATACATTCCAAACAACTACTTTCATATCAATATCGGATGAAACAAAAACCTTTTTCGTATTCAGATGTACTCCAAACATTCCTAATGGAATTGAATCAGATAGCATTCACAGGTTTGTTGCTTCTCTAGATTATGTAACAAGAACATTATATTTCATAAACCTGTTTGTCAAACGTTGAAAGAATTTGGAAACATGGATTACTCATGGAAAAAATCAAATTATTACAATCACAATAATAAAAATGTTGATTCATCAGTGAATAAAGTTCAGATGTAGATGTTAAAACAATTTGCATATTGAAATTAAAAATCATCTTCATGATTGTGAGAAATAGGATCGATAATTATCCAAAAGCAGTAAAAATAACTCAGTAGTGAATGGAATATCACTGGTGTTACATTGAAAATAGCAGCATAATCATATTCAAATGATAAGTGAATCAAACATTAGATAAATTTGGTACTTATTAAAGTAAAAAAAGTTCTGAGAGATTACCATGTTTGGGTTTCCATCTAAAAAAAGTTTGTTTATCTAAGATATCTGTTGAGATTCACTATGTAATGGTTCCTTATCCCTATGTCATGATTGTTTCGAAATACTTGTCCAGGTGTTATGTAATAGAAAATACGCTATGAAAAGCATGAAAATATTTTCACTAGCTTTTATTCAGCTATTCAATTCGTGAAACTAAACAACATCTCTACTTGAGTTCAACAGATTTTTTCCACGTAACAATTATACAAAATAGCATGTTTTTTGGATCACACGATTTTCTTGATAATAATTATAGGATAGGATGTCAAAGAAGTGGCTTATCAAAAATTTTCAGATGAAGGGTGGATGAAACTCAAAATTGCATCTGAAAATTTTCAGTCAATTCTTACTGTCTCATAAAATGCAATCTAAGGATTCATGAAAATCGTAGAATTGTCATGTGAATAATCAAACGCTGAAACAAATGAGGTTAGGGAACCTCTAAACAATGTACAGAATCAGAAAAAATTAAGGGATGGAGGGATAAATATGAAAATATAGGAAACCAGTTGAGTATATAGGCCTTATCTATGGATATGATTAGCACGTTAGATAGAAAGTTACGTAAAGATACGTCTGACAAAATACAGTTGATTCTTGTCAGGTGAATTGGTTAATTATTCGGTAAAAAATATATTCTCAGTGATAGAACGTACTGAAAGGTCCTGCCGGAAGTACTTTTGTACATCGGTGTTGAAATTTTTCATGCCCTGCCAGCAGGACTCGACTTTTCAATTTCATTGTCCTTCCGGCAGTACGCTGGGTACTGGGGTGGACTTCTCAGACTCAATGATTATTATTGACATTTTAGGAATGCATAAAGAAATAACAACGACAAAAAAAACTTTATATAAATTATTCTTATGAAAATATAGGAAACCAGTCAAAATTGAGTATATAGGCCTAATCTTCGGAGAATCTAGATATGATTAGCACGTTAGATAGAAAGTTATATAATGATACGTCTGACAAAATACAGTTGATTCTTGTCTGCCAAAAAAACTTAAGCTTTCATGTAACCTAACCAGCATCGCAGCACAAATCTGTTATTCGGCGTCACCTAAAAACTTCCTTTTATATGATTTTCTTGCAAAGGCTTTGGAAGGACGGTCCCTTTGAAGACTCCAGCAGTAGTCCGCCATCATGTGAGTGTCCCATCTCCTCTGATACCTCTCTTTCATTGTTTTGATATCTTGGTGGAAGCGTTCCCCTTATTCCTCATTAAGGTCACCTAGATTTTCTGGAGAACGGTCTAAGTGGCTGTGGAGGTGATCAATTTTAATACTCATATGACATCCGTGTTTGTTAAAATTCCGGTAATTTTCTTATTTATTGTTTCCAAGAAAAGTTTCCACAACTTTCACAAGAGAGCACCATGCATTACACCCAATTTCATGTCTGAAATTGAGTGTAATGCATAGTGCAATGACTGTAAAATGCCAGTCTTTCATAAGTTGTCGTATCTGAGGCCCATCAAATATTCAGGTTTTCAATTTTTCTTTACTAAGTGCAGGGAATTTGCTGCACAAGTATTCAAAACGAGGACGATTCTGGTGTAGGGCATTTACAAATTGTTTCATCAGTCCTAGTTCGATATGTAACGGAGGTATTATTATTTTCTCTCGGTCGACCAAAGCTTCGTTAACTACGTTAGCTTCTCCTTGAACTAAAGCATCTCTTCTACTCCAGTGTTGATCCTTGGCCCTGCTATCCCAAAGACACAGGAAATAAGGATATTTTGTATACCCACCTTGTTGTCCCAGGAGAAAGTTCACCATCTTAAAATCAACACAGATCGTCCACAGATGTTGGTCATACTTGATGTTTTTTAGCACCAGCGATATTATTTTACATTCTCCTTTCAGTTTTGTAGAATGCCCAATTGGTATACTTCCAAATTTGTTGCCATTATGTAGAAGGACACACTTTAAACTTCGTTTGGAACTGTCTATGAAAAGACGCCAGTGATCTGGCGTATACTCCGATACACCCACTTTTTTCTAACAGTCCTTCAATATTGTTACAAAAAACTATATCGAAAAAAGGCAAAAGATATTTTTCTCTATTACGGTAGTATGTAATTTTGGTGTCTGGGTGAAGAAGTTTCTTTTCCTTCAGTCTGGAGGCAAACAACTCGGAAGAATCCTTTAGAAGATTCAAATCTCTAATAAGATCGCTTAGCTCTTCCTAAGTATAGCGCTCAGGACGTGTTGAATCCCCTTCAAAATCACTGTCGTCTTCCTCAACTCTATTAGTCTGTAGTTGGTCAGATAACGTTTCGACATTATCCTCTGGTAACGTAGGTAGGCTGCTAAATATTGGTTTCAACTATTCCAAAAGTGGACCCAAACATTCTATGGACCCAGTTCTGGGTTTGCCAAACCTCTTCTAGTGCAAGTCCACTTTGCCGAATATGGTTGTGAATATCGATTGCTGGATCACCATGAAAAAAATCTTCAAATATTTTAGGTCTTTCCACAATCTTATTGAAAAACTTTCCCATCATCGTCATACCTTTTTGGTACATGGTGTGTGCCCTGTAGTGGCTACATGTAGCAATAAAGGAATGAACTTTACGGTCCCTCCAAGATATCGCTAGAAGATCAACTTCTTGATAATTTGCAGTGGCTGAGGCGTACACAAAGACGCGGCGTTCACTTGCAGACATCTTAGCTTGCACTGAATGTAAAGCTACCGTTCGAAAGGCTACCCCCACTATTTTCCATGGTTTTTCTAGCCCATCAGCTTTTATATGAAGGCGAAGCTCAAAATTACTCCAAAATATGGTTTTTACGCTCGAAATTCGGTTGAGATATCCAAGAATACTAAGAAAAGGTGAAATTAAAAAAAAAACAAGTGAAAAATAACATTCTCTATTTTTTTGCGCTAGCTTGAAATTTCATGAGGAATCGAATGGTAGCACTTGCCGGTCTGCCAGAAGGACGAATGAGCCTCTTAAACCTAGTTGAAGTTGGTAGGACGTTGAGGACACCACGTACTGCCGGAAGGACGTTGTACGTTCTATTTTTGAACGGTTTTATTCAGTTTGCACTGTTTGACTCCCTTCTTGTTGACAGATTCATCTGATATTTGTTACACACATTCAGTTTTGATGACAATACAAGATGGCCGCAGCTACAAAATGGCAGACTACATATTACCTTGTAATACTTAGGCACTAAATGAACTGAACGGAATGAGAGGGATTGAATAACAAAATTCAAAAATGAAAGAAAATGGATAAAAAAATAAAGGTTGAACGGTTTTATTGAAAAAAAATGATGATAATGATTTAGATAATGAACTACAAACTAAAAAATTATTCGGACGGTCCTAGGTAGCAGTCATCACACCACACTCCTCAGCAATCTACGGTATTGATCAGATAAAAAAAATAATAAAATCGTTGGGCGTATTATTCACATATTTACCCAGTTTACGCCCCCAGGTGATGACTGCTACTAAGGACCTGACCAAACTTTGATGCTATGGCTTGTCGATTCATTTTTGTGGATGGCTTTCCAGCTTTCTGATAGAACGTTCCCTGAAAGTGGAGAAAATTATTTTCGAAACAACTGCTTTTATCTAAGCTTCGAATTACACAAAAGTCAGTTATTCTCAATCAGTTTGAACTCATAACTAAGCTCCCTTTTCAATTTAGTTAGGACAGGACTGGAAAAATGAAAAAATTGCATTTGTTTCCATTATATATAGGTAGTTAGTTTAAAATTTCTCTATAATATACAATTTCAATTTAGACACAAGGCAATTATATCAATATGCTTAACAAATACACATATATGAAAATTTATCATAGCTGACAAGCTGAGGACGAAAAGGAATGCTTTGGTTTTGTTCTTCTTTACTATCGATAAGATGATATTCCAAAAAGTTTGCATTTGTTTTTTCTTCAGTATCCCATTATTTCTTCATCTTCTTCATCGTAGCTGTCGTCATTTCCAGGTTCACCAAGAGCATTTACAAATTCTGAAAAATATAAAACGAAAAAAGCCATCAAAATCAATTTTTCGAGCCCACTATATCCTTAGCAGAACAAAAAAGCTGCTTTTGTAGTATTTCAAGAAAACGTCAAACAAAATGTCACTTTGGTGAATTTCTTCTTCTCTTTAAGAGATGCACTGCCACCTAGAGATAATTGTCCTGTCAAATACTACCTACTTCAAATCTTCAAGTGGAATTTAACCGTTAGATTTATTAAGTTCATGAACGCAAATTTTAGTGTAATTCAAATCACAAGTGATAGATTTGTTCATTACTTTTTAATGTAGTTACAATTATTTCGATAGAACTGACACAGAATTAGCAANTTTTTCGGGTTTTTCGGTCCGTAGTTTGCAGGTTTCTATGCCTGACGATTCGTCTACTACTGCGGTAGACATTATCAAAGACGATTTGGTAACGCTCGCAGTGCCTGAATTGGTGGTTCCGTTGTTACGCACGCATTCACTGCGATGCTCATATTTGACTCTTCTTTTGTATTCAAATTAAAAAAAAACAGGGACAATTCCAATAGAATAGAAGGTGCAATGAACATCAATAAAGTCTGGCTACCTGTCCTTAGAAGTACACGAACAAGATCAGGTAAAATCCGATCAAGAGAAACCAAGCCACGTCCACTGATAATAATTATATAAAACCAGAGTCAAATACCTATTCATTTTTTACCGCATCTCATCGCCCAAGATTTATTATTAGGATGTATTACTTCTGAGTTCCTTATATTTGTCTATTTCAAGAAATACAGGGTGTGACTGAATAAGTGAAAAACATTTGAAGAGGTGATTTCTCATCAAAAAAAAGATAGGATCTTTCAGATAAAGAAACTTCATTGGAGCATCCCTTGTTAAGATACAGCCCCTTAAAGGGGGTACATAAAATTTGTATAACAATTTTTTTCACAAGCACTGAATCAAAAATCTACAATGAATATCTCAAGTTCATGGGTCAAAAGCAGGGAAAATTAAAGACCGAATCATTCATAAAATATTCAAATTTATAAAATGACACTCAAATGGAGAGGCAAACCGCGGACACGTGTTTCTGGCTATTGACCTCATCAGCGCGGTGCGAACCGCACCTTTGTGGTTTCAGTTAGAAGACCTATAATCTGAAGTGCGGTCTGGTGTTTTCAGTTGTTCGACGTTTCGGCTTCGACTTCAAGGCCATTTTCAAAAAGCTATGACTACACTATAATCTGCCTACTCCTCAGGAAGTGACATGCTGTGAGGGTTTGTGACTTGATGCCGGGGTCTGAATCTGCCTACTCTCCAGGTCTCGTCTTAACAAAGGTCCCAAATCGCCTTCTCACAAGCGTCGACTGTGAATTCACAGTCTCTAGTATGTGGTCTGGTCTGGTCATGAAAACCATTTTGTAGACCTTTTATGTCCAAGTCAACTGTCAATTGACAGTATGGTATAGCCAAGTCCTCACTTCGTCCATGAAATTTTCCTGCTTTCGATTATATCAAATCAACTAAATGAATCATCATTTATATTGAATATGCAACCACGATATCACGATAGGCTGCCTCGTGGTGCTACCTAACCTTGCACTTGGCTAGGCCGTACTGATGACAGCTAATGAGTTAGAAACACTTTTCTGCGGTTTGCATATTTGAAGTGCATACCTGGTCAAATAATATGACATAACGGAAAGTTACCGGATAAACAATAGTATAGTTCATCCATAAAATGCAATTCGATACATTTGTTAGACTCGTGTTTTCGAGTACTCAAAAAAATTATGAAAAACGAAACAAAAGTGGATTGTAATAATAGGAAACTTGGGAACACATTGAGAATCAAAAGATATCATTGTAATAAAACCTCCATTAACAAAAAAACTGTTTTTTAAATAAATTGATGGATGTAGCCGTTACTATGTGGTAAGAGAAATGAAAATTTCTATGTTTTTTACCACTTTCATTGGTAACTGACGTTACTGCAGTTTCGTCCTATATGGAAATTTTCAAACTTAAACAATAAACTCAATAAACTCAAACACTTAAACAATAAACCATTGTTCAAGTTTGAAAATGTCCATATAGGACGAAACTGCAGTAACGTTAGTTACAAATAAAAGTCGTAAAAAACATAGAAATTTTCATTTCTCTTTCCATTATTTTTTAAATGCTATTCATTCTATAGAAACAATTGAAGTTAACTGAAAATTTAAATTTTGTCACGTGACAAAAAACGCCCTGCCATTGGATGTGACGTCATACTGTTTTTCGCCAGTCGCTATTTCATTTATGTAGAGCTGTTTGCGTTTGTTGGTTCGCAGTTTCTGTTCTTTATTGTGATATTTTTTCCAAATCTGTGATTTTGACTGTATTTAGTTAATACCACACAGTATTATTTACTATTAAGTGTGTAAATTCGAACAAACATGACTAACGATGGATTTTATTTCAACAATGACGTTTCTCAAGACGATACACCGATCGTTGATATCCTTCTTATTCACACCACTGATTTTTGGTATTAGGACATTTGGATGGTGTTGAAGAGCTTCAAACTTCAGGATTCCTTACTATTAATATTCAAGCAAGATGTTGTGATCTACTCTCAATGATTTCCTCTAGTTTATTCGTCGAAAGAGAAGGTGGATTTGCCGAAACACATCAAAAGTGTTTCCGTTAGTGATTTTTGTTCTGTATTTGTTCGAAAGCCGAGGTTTGCACGATGTTTTTTAAGTGTTCCTTCATACTTGACCTACACTGAATCGTCTTGCATAATTTAGAAAATTCATGGAACTCGAAGTAACATAAACAATTCCAACCCTGTGCAACAATAAAGGCGATACGTTGGGGGGCGACAGTTTTCAGAAAAGTTTCCATATATGCAAATAGTTGGCTCGTTCATTCACCTACAAATCAATACATCTCAACATTCACTTATCACCTATCGTAAAAGACCCTCTTGAACTTTATTGTTCCTAGAGGAGACTCTAGAAATCATTCTGCCCACAAAAATTGTTGAAAATTTCTATAAGATATAATGAAATACAGTCCATTACCCTTTTGTCGCTGTTTTTCATTTAAATATTCTCAAAGTTTACTTTTTGTCTGATGCTGGCGGTTACCATGAATATAAATTCAAGTAAACTCCACCTTGAATTTCAAAAACACGCTTCAACTTGAAAAAAAGTAATTTTCTTGTGATTTATTTCAGAATTGATGGAAAAAAGTCATAACCTTGTATTTGAGTATAACTTCCAATTCCCAACAACTTTCCCTAGAAACATCCTGTATTTTTCAAGTAAAGTATAAAATTTTGAAACAAATATGATATTTTTCGACTAGCTTTGTCTGCTGTTTGATTTGAACATTCTAAGTGAATTCAATATTATAGTTATCGAATATGCACTAACTACTTGCAAATCGAATTTGGATTGTTCATTGAATGAGATATCCTAACTGTTGAAAAAAGCAACGGTTACGAAAACTTCCAGAAACAAGAAGGACTTCAGGCTATTTGCTGGCATTCAAAACCGAAATGAACCATCTCAACTCCATCATTGGCATTCTTTCGTATGAAATCAGTTAACTTCATAACGCTATATTCGAAGGACTAAGAAATTTTGATCCTGAATTATTTATAAAATAAATCTGAATCTGTAGGGTTGGTGAGTGTAGGCACACAGCACTTGGCTACAGTGTGACCCATTGTACATCCTCCCAAGGGGTTGTACTCCTAGGTCATCGTCCATCCTGTCCTTTCCAGGAAGGTGGACAGGTCACTTGGAAGCATCTCCTTCATATCGGCAGGTGTAGGCCAAAACTCGCCAAACACTCTCTTATAGCGTTGTCTGTTCGAAGATAATAGAGCATGTCTACTATCAGAGCTGTTACCAGTTAACAGTATTTTTCATACACGCAGTTGAGTCGCGTTGAAATTATTCATTTTGTTGTGATCGGACCTTTCCTGCACTGACGAGAGGTAATACCTCGAAACCGCGGTCTGCAGGTGATCTAGTTGAATAATTTCAGCATGGTCCTGCTGCTGGATGAACGAAACACATCTGCGAAATATCTGTGAGGTATCTTGTATAAATGTATGTCAAATATATTTCAATATCCAGCGTGGTATCAGCCGGGGAAAAAGTCGTTTTCCGACAGGCATTTGCCAGAACCTACGGTGTAGGTAGTTGGAAGAGATAAATATTTCGGAATTTAATGTCGAAATATTCATTTTCCTATACAATACAGTATTCAGACTTATTTGATTTCTAACTTATTTGAATCTGATATACATAAATTACGTGTCACGTTGTTTATTCGCGATGGATTCCTAAACTACTTTGCACTAAACACTAAACAAAATTTGCACATCTTGTGCAGTTTGATCCAACTTGAAAGATAGTATAGCTTACATCTTAATTTATAGTCGCAATATTATTTTATTGCAAATTATTTTTCTATTATTTAACATTCACGATTATCTGTTAACTCCAAACGATTTTAACAGATGGCGATATCTGTTGACTGGTTTGAGTAAGTAATCAATAGATGATGCTGCTATATTAAACCTACAAACGTAGCATACAAGCTGCAATTCGATATCATAAACATCAGTATTATTGAGGCTGAAGTATAAGTTGAATTCATTTTGTAGTAAATGAAATACCGTGAAATTCAATTGTTATACTTGGAATGCCACCACATAATCTTCGATTAAAGATTGGTTACCCTATTATTCTCCAACGTAATTTGAATCATCAAAAAGATCACCGGAAATATTCTTGGAGCAACCATTTTAAATAGGAAATTTAAGGGAAAAGTGGTCCTGTTGCCAAGTATTCCAATGATACCGTATTCTACCATACCCTACAAAAAACTACAGTTTCCTATTCGTTTAGCGTTTGCCATGTCTATAAATAAGTTTCAAAGCCAAACAATGTCCATTTGTGGTTTAGATTTGGAAAATTCATGTTTTTCTCCTGGCAACTATATGTTGCATGTTCACGTATAGAGAAACCATCGCATCTATTTTTTTTTAGCTAAAGACAGGTTAACGAAAAATATTATGTACCGATTAGTGCTGAATTAAATTGAAATTGAAAGTGTACGAAACTGTACGAAAATTTTAATCAATCTGTCATGGAGGTCGTCATATTTTTTTACAAATGGCATCTATGTAAAACAAATGGTGATCCCCGTGTCTCTTATATACACACATCGGAAAAGTCTAGAAATATTTTTATAACATACTAAATATCATAAAATATGTAGCAATAAAGGAATGAACTTTACGGTCCCTCCAAGATATCGCTAGAAGATCAACTTCTTGATAATTTGCAGTGGCTGAGGCGTACACAAAGGCACGGCGTTCACTTGTAGACATCTCAGCTTGCACTGAACGTAAAGCTACCGTTCAAAAGCCTACCCCCACTATTTTCCATGGTTTTTCTAGCCCATCAGCTTTTATATAAAGGCGAAGCTCAAAATTACCCCAAAACACAGTTTTTACGCTCGAAATTGAGTTGAGATTACCAAGGATACTGAGAAAAGGTCAAATTAAAAAAAACGAGTAAAAATTAACATTTTTCAATTTTTTTTGCGCTAGCTTAAAACTTCATGAGGAATAGAATGGTAGCACTTGCCGGTCTGCCAGAAGGACGAATGAGCTCCTCAAACCTATTTGAAGGTGGTAGGACATTGAGGACACCACGTACTACCGGAAGGACGTTGTACGTTCTATTTTTAAACGGTTTTATTTAGCTAGTACTGTTTGTTTGGGTCCAATTTAGTAATTGAAGTTTGACTTCCTTCTTGTTGACAGATACATCTGATATTGTTACAGTTTTGATGACAATACAAGATGGCCGCAGCTGCAAAATGGCGGATTACATATTACCTTGTAATACTGAGGCACTAAATGAACTGAACAGAATGAGAGGAATTGGGTAACAAAATTAAAACCTGAAAGATGATAATGATTCAGATAATGAACTACAAACTGAAAAATTATTCGGGCGGTCCTAGATAGCAGTTATTATACCACTCACCTCAGCAATCTACGATTTTGATCAGATTGAAAAATAATAAAATCGTTGGGCGTAATTTTATATATTTAGTCAGGTAACGCTACGCCCAACGATTTTATTTTTTTTTTTAATCTGATCAATACCGTAGATTGTTGAGAAGTGTGATGACTCTTACCTAGGACCGTCCGAATCATTTTTTTAGTTTTTTGTACATTATCTACATAATTATAATTTTTTTCATAAAAAAACCGTTCAACATAAACTTTATTATTCATTTTATTCTGTTTCTTCAATTGATAAATGTTATCTGCCTTCCTGAAAGGTTTCACTCTTTCTATAAGAACATATTTACATATTCAAACAAACTAGATGTTTTTCAATTCGAATCTGGAGGCATCCTTAGTTGTGAGAAAAATATATCTTAGATTCAATTACACGTGATAGAGAAGAAAAAATTTCGTTTGTTATACTACAATAAGTTTTAGGGGACTCGAAACATATTAATTATGAATCAGAAATTGGAAAGAGATCATGGTGTGTCTTACAAATTGTCTGATGCTTTCGGGTTTATTAGCCGTGGTCTGAAGGTTTTCGTACCTGATGTTTCGTATTCTACTAAGGTATACATTATCAAAGCCGGGGCGGCAACAGTCTCGTAAACTAAAGATGGTCCTGATGCGTTTGTATTCATAATGGGGCTAGATATCGTACGGCCAACTGATCTTGTATCTGATTGGTCCGACCCTTCTTGGGTCATGGGGCGAATCTTTGTATTGAGAAGTGGTGATATCCATTTCTTGTTGATGTTTGAGGACTTTTCCCAGCATATTTGGATAACTCACAAGAAGCGCACATGAACCATAGAAAATAAACTCAGATCATCAAAAGACCGCAGGGATCGATTAAGTTTAGTCGAAGTTAACGATATTGTGCACATTTAAAGTTGTCGGCACTCTCAAAGGCCAAAAAACCAATACATGGAAATGAACCAGCTGGGAACTAGTCCACGTCGACTGTAGAATAGGCACTTTGTATTGGATACTTTTTACTTATGGAGTTTTATGATCGGCTGAAGAGTCATAAAATTAAATTTTTCATGTTACGGTGACGAATAGAAATCGAGAAATGTGGGGATGGTTATCGCCGTCGTGTGTTATAAGAAGGCAGACTTTTTTCAGTGTAGTGATTCCAATACCGATGGTGAACAATCCGAAAAAGAGATACTGATACCGAGATATTGAAACACATAGAGTATGTTTCAATGTTTATAAGAATCTAAATCTCAAGCTTCAGATGTGCATCTGAAAAAATCATTGAAAAAAACAATATACAACTGTTACAAAAGTAATGAGATTCCTACAACTGAAATCATAAGGAAGAAATTGAATACTTCCGGCCATAACGTGATCTATTGTGACAAAACTCTTCAGAATTGGATAAATAAACTAGGATTTTGATTCAAAATAATGAAGAAACATCAAGTAGTAATGGAAAGCAGAAGAATAGTGGAATTGCGTAACAAATACTTACAACAAATAACTGAATATAGACAAGAACAATAGCAAATTTTTTATTTAGACGAAATTTGGTATGATACTCACGACACAGTTACGAAAGGTTGAACTAATGGTTCAAGAATGTGTACGCCTAATATGCCTGCAAACAAAGGATCACAACTAATCATTGTGCATTGCAAAGGAAGTAAAGGATGGGTTCTGAAATTCTTTGAAAAAACCTGAGGACTGCAATGTTGACTATCATAAGAACATGGAAGCTAATATTTTCGAGAAATGGTTTAAAAACACATTGATCCAAATTTAGATGAAAATAGTGTAATAGTTCTTGACAACGCTTCCTATCATTCGCGACAGCTCATCGAAACATCGAATGAAAATTCGAGGAAAGATGAAACACAAAGTTTTTTAATGTAAAAAATTTGTATTTCGAAGATAACTATCCCAAAAACCAACTACTTGAAGTTTTACAGACAAAAACATTTGAAAAAGTGTATGCCCTTGAGAGTATTGCTGAAAAGTATGGACACACTGTACTGAGACTTCCCCCCTATGATTGTGCTTTCAATCCCATCGAGTTGATTTTGGGAAAATTGAAACGAAGCGTCAGGCGTGAAAATCATTTTCCAAAATTTGATAAGAAGGTATTAGAACTAATTAAAGAAGAAGTATAGTATCTTATATCACCGAAGAAAAATGGTATGAGAAGATTAAAAAGTAATTTCAGTTGAAAAAGACTATATATTATTGATTCAAATGACGACAGTTATAGTGAAACAGAGAATATGGAAGAGGAATTATCAAGTTTATTCGACTGGCTA
>NW_019293589.1:0-35653 GCF_000500325.1 Leptinotarsa decemlineata | reverse complement strand
GAATGATGATGATTCCAATGTAGATCAAAATTCATATTCTTGAAAGTAGCCGTTTTTGAACTTTTTTTTTCAGTTCGTGTCTGCAAAATACGTCTGTATATGACTCCCACATCGTTAATTACTTTCTTCCTGTCTTCGAAGATTTCCTATATATTTTATTGATGATGTAGAAGTAGAAATCGAAGAACCTCCTATATAAAAATATATAACCACTTGTAGTTGTCAAAATGTGCTATGAAAAGTTAGTTAACTTGTTAATAGATATCCGGCACGGCACTCTTACTATATGAGAGAATTCAAGGCCACATATATATATTTTGCGGTAATTGTTGGTAGTAAAACAAAGCTTGTTAAGGTAAATTGTCTGTAACAGTTCGTGAATCGAGCGCGTGACGTAGCATTATTAGGGGGGTCGTTACTTGCTAGCTCTGGCGGGCTGACCGCCGCTAAAGATAAGGACGGTTCAGTCAATAACTCACAAGTTTGGGTCCGACATTTTTTATTTCCTGAGGAATTCTCATACTTTAGGTATCTGCACATATTATGCAATACTAGTATTGAGAGACATACAGTTTTTCTCAAATTGTTTCCATAAATGTAAAACTTTTGAATTGAGGATTTGTCAGAATATTTCAATTTTCAAAAAAGTTCGTTCCGAAATGTTTTAATAACATATCACATATCAAATTCAAAGGAAAACCTATAATCATACAGAAAGACACAAAAATTAGCAATAGTTGCACGATGCCCCCTTATTTTTCCAAATATCAATCAATCAATCAAAATATGCTTCAATATCGAAGAATAACATCTTGTCGACAAAGCATGTATACATAAATGTAAATGTAATTGAAATGATAACATTTGATAAATGTATAAAAATAGTCAATACCATATAAAATTGAATTAAATGAAAAAATCAGTCACTTATTTGAAATTCAAAATATAACGAACAATAGAAGGTGTATAGTTCAAAGAAAGTGTATATAAGTGCATAGTGCCTACTTATCATCCGAGAACCAAACATAGGTGTCATATTTCAGCTCAATCGGATACTGGAAAAAGGGACAAATTCAACTTGCACGATTTGAATAAAGACACCGGGATGATTGAAACTAGATAAAAGCTCATGAAAACTGGTTTGTATTGCTTTCACTTAAACGAAAATTACGGCTGCATTGGAAAATAATAATAATTCTTTGAGCGAGGTCATTATCGGATTATCAAAATCATTAATGATACAGAAACAAGAGTTTTCATATTTCCATCATCAATATTGAAATTACTTCAAATGATAGAGATCCTTGTTTGAAATCGCAAAATTGTGGATGTCTCGATTCGACGATACCCTGTATAAGAGTTTCATTAAGTTGAAACAGATTTCTAAAGTCTCAATTTTGTTTCAATATGTCACCAGAATCACGAGAGCTAGATTCGGTTTCTTGATATCATTCAATAGTAGGTTTTCTGATATTGGTGAAGAACTATTGATTGAAACTTCCTATGTTTTTACCAGTTTCATTTGTAACTGACATTACTGCAGTTTTGTCCTATGAAGACATTTCAATGTATAAGTTTGAAAATGTCCTTATAAGACGAAACTGCAGTAATGTTACTTACAAATAAAAGTGGTGTAAAACATAGAAAGTTTCAATTCTCCTTTCTTCATTATGATTTCCTACCGCACGTTGTAACGGCTACATCCATCAATTTATTAATATTTTCCAGGAAATCTTAGAACAGAAAAAGTTGGAAAAAGTGAACTTGGATTTCTACAAGACCCAGCAGAAACGTTCTATCTTTTTTTATCTCCATTTGGTCATATTGTACTTGATATTGTTTATTTATTTCTGAATACATAAAAGCATCAAAATGATAGAACAGTCGAAGGCCAGGATGGGTTTACAGACTCTGTCTTGTTGAACCAATTGAAATAAACTTGAGTCGATATCGAATCGAACTTTGAAATCAATCAAATATCCAAGCACACCAAGCCTAATCGATCAAAATATGTGCAATCCCAGAATTCCAAAAAATTACATTAAGGCAAGTGCTTTTATGTATAATAATCCATGTTTTCAATAAACTATTATATATTCGTTATTTGCTCAGGAGATATTGGAAATTATGGATCTGCACATATTGCTTCTTAGTGAGAAGTTGCATTTTTTTCGATGGTCGACAAAATGGGAAGTTTTTTTGGAGGGTAGCATATGCCTGCATTCAATTACCTCTGAAAGGCCAAACTCATCTAAGGAACCAATCTACGTCAGTCTTCACAAGTTGAAAAAACGACATTAGAACTCGAACATTACACCCAAAACGGACGTAATGAATTCCCTCGTGATAAAATATCTCGTCTGGAAGTAATAGAACTCCAAATTAAGCAGGGGACTTTACGTGCCAATTTATTCAATTATATACTTCGTCTTTCATGTTAAATTGACTGTGATACAGTTTATTGTACTGCATTCAAACAGTATCCCTGAAACCTCGTTAAATTATAATGAGCTGCAAGACAAGTTAATTTTTTGATGTGTGCTCAGAATTGGTATAATGAGCTCTGTTCCATCCGGGGACATTAACAAACGTTTGTTGAGTAATTTACTTTGAGTTTTTCTCAAGGCAGCACCTTAGCACTCAGCACTCTTAGATTTTGATATTTTTGGGGTGTAAGTTATCCCCAGGTGGGGAAAGAAGACTAATATTCAGAAAACAATTTTTTTTTAGTGTACTAGGACAAATTTTGATTTTTTTTTTCGATTTTTGAAGCTGTTTTTCAGAAACAATTCATATCTGAATAACCCAAATATTAGCCCTGTTTGAATGTATAATGAATAACAAAAATTCCTGATCAGAAAACATTCGAAAACAATTTTTGAATGTTCAATTTTCTTGGGTTGTCCACAATCTATGGAAAAACATTCGAAAACAATTAGTGAGTGATCAATTTTCTTGAGATGTAAAAAGCTAATTGAGAAATTCAACAGTAATAATAGAAACCGTGTGATATTTCGTTTCAAAGTTTGAAGTTTGCACATTTTCCTAGTTTTGCTAAATTTGGATTTTGACCTTTAGAGTAACTATTCGTAATATATTTGTTACATCTGATACGTTTGATAATCTCATCAGACGACTTTGGATATAACACATGGATCAATAAGTCCCGAGACTAACAATGAAAACAACATTTTTTTTACAAATTTTTTTTTTATTCATCAACATAATCTCCTTTTAGGGTGATACAATGGTTCCAACGCTTTTCCAATTTTTCAATACCATGTTTATAAAAAAATGTATCTTTCGCTTCAAAATAAGTTTCAGTTTCAGCGATGACCTCCTCATTTGAGCCAAATCTTTTTCCCTGGAGCATTTTTTTAAGATCAGCAAAGAGCCAGTAGTCACTGGGGGCTAAATCTGGTGAGTATGGGGGGTGGGGAAGCAGATCAAAACCCAATTCGTTTAATTTTGCCATTGTTTTCATCGACCTGTGGCAAGGTGCATTGTCTTGGTGAAAAAGGATTTTTTTTCTCTGCATGTGCGGTCGTTTTTTTGCGATTTCCTCCTTCAAACGTACCAGTAAGTCAATATAATAATCACTGTTGATCGATTTACCTTTTTCGAGGTAGTCAATGAAAATCACGCCATGCGCATCCCAAAAAACTGACGCCATCATTTTGCCAGCTAACTGCTGCGTTTTCGGACGTTTCGGACGGCTTTCGCCAGCTGTGCGCCACTCAGATGACTGCCGCTTTGACTCTGGAGTGTAGTGATGTATCCATGTTTCGTCCATGGTCACGTAACGACGCAAGAAATCTTTTTTGTTGCGAGTAAATAGCGATAAACAGCTTTCTGAATCATCGACTCGTTGCTGTTTTTGTTCCATCGAGAGCAATCGCGGCACCCACTTAGAAAAAACCTTTTTCATGCTCAATTTTTCATGAAGGATAGTAAATACACTTCCATATGATATCTGTGTCATCTCAGCAATCTCACGGAGCTTCACTTTACGATCTTTCATTACAATTTTTGTCACTTCACTCACATTTTCCGGTGTAACAGCTTCCACAGGTCTACCCGAGCGTTCTGCGTCATTTGTGTCGGTACGACCACGTTTAAACTCGGCAAACCACCGACAAATCGTTGCTTTTGATGGACAAGAGTCCGGGTAACATTTTTCAATCCATTCTTTTGCTTGCACGGTGTTTTTACCCATTAAAAAACAATGTTTTATCAGAACACGAAACTCGGTTTTTTCCATTTTTTAAACAAACTACAAAACGACTTTACTCTAACCTCGATAACTCAGCTGTTTCTGGTCCGATCGACTTAAAATTTCGACACGTTTCAAGCAAAGGTTAGTACTCTAGAAAGACGTGGTTACTGGTTTACTAAGAGCGCCATCTCTGGGGTAGTCTCGGGACTTATTGATCCATGTAGTAAACTTGAAAATGACTTGGTTGAGGTTGTGATGTGAGTAGATAATGAATTCTGATTACTAAAACATGGAATGACCAGAACATTGAATCATCGTGGTGGAATAATGGAAAAAAAAATTTCGGACGCTTTGCTAATGAAATGCGTGAAAACCAAACATCAAGTGGAATGTTTCTATTATGCGGCACGAAAACAATATTTCATCAATTCATTTGATCAATACACTTCTATCTTTGAAGCAGAAGTTTATATAATTTTACAAAGTGCAAGAAATTTGATGTCCCAATAAAATGAGGGGATCGATATTTTTATAGACCGGAATATATCGACTGAATAACGGGTGCCTGGGCATTCAGAAAGCATGAGAGACATGATGTTTCCTACATACGGTAGAAAACTTCAGAAGGTGATTTGCTAGATCATTTGATGAAAAAAGTTTTCATAAAGATACGTCCAAAGTTACTTCGTTTTTTTGAATCGTAGTGCACTGAAGTTAGAGAAAGATAATATCCTTGAACAGATTTGGTTGAAATGTTGTAATAAGGCGTTTATTCAGCTCTAACTCTATTGAGATTATTAGTTTCAGTGACGTCTCAGTGAGCCTTTGAAAAAAAACTAGGTTTTCTTCACATCTAGCTTTTTATTAAGCAAAAAAAATTGGAATCCACTCAATTGCATGTTATATACCTATTTTTCAATAATTTCAAGAGGATATATCTTACATTTGTCATGATATTGATACCAACTTTATTAGGTTTGTAATTGCAAAATCAACATTCAATGACGAATAATTGCCAATTCCAATCGAGTACCTACTTACCAGCTTTGAAGAACAGTTTACAGTGATAGTTAACTTGTCATATCTTAAAATTTAGAGTTGTCATTCAGCAGTGATTCCATCATGAATATTTTATTGACACTGAAATGACTGATATGCACTTTATTCTTGGATCAGTAAATGGAAATGTGGAAGAAGCACTAGGACAGATATCCCAACAGTAATTCCACGTTCTGAAAGTTTCAGATTACAACAAGCAAGTTACAACACGCAAAAAAACTGGAAATTCTATTGAAAATGCAAGAAAATGCATGCCTAAATTGAAAGAAGCGGTTCCTAATATGATAGACGAAGTTACTTTCAATACTACTAGGAATATTACACTGTATCCCGAAAATCAGTTGGGAAGTTCTAGAAAGAAATCTATACCAATATCTTTTGCAACGGATCCAAACTCTAGCTAATTGGCCCATTATTTTACAAGCAAATCAACTGTTGCATCTTCTGCGGACTTTTTGCGAGATAATTCACCCATTTCGCTAGAAGAAGTACTTATATTTGTTGAAGTCAATATATGGTTTAGGCATCACGGGGCTTCAGGTCATTCAACATTCTTGGTCTTTAGCATTTTGATCGCCATTCTCAATCGTTGAGTTGGACGTGAAGGATCGCAAACTTAGCCAGCTTGCATTTCTCATTGAAATCATGTAGGTTTATTCAAGGGGTCATCTGAAGGCTCTTGTGTATAAAACATCTCTACTTGAGGAATCAAATAACTGACAATTTCAGTGTCATGAAGAATATCTCAGGTAATTTTTAAACGTGTCAAGCAATCAATGGAAAATATATTTCAGTTGTGTATTTCATCAGAAGGTGAACAGTTTGCTCATTCGCTTGTTGAAATTGTTGATTTTTGATTTCTTATCTTCATTTCATGTTGTTCATAGATGATTTTTAGATAGAGTTATAATGATTTTATTTCGATAACAAAGCGAGTAATGAAGATAACACTGGAAATGAGAGAGCTGTATTTTCAGTTGCTTGGTAAAAAAATCGAAACTGACGAACTAAAGTCTATAGGTACCCAAATTGGTTCATGAATGTTCATGATATTTTATAAACACATTATTTCAAGCTTCAACCCCTTGTAATCCAGAAACGAAGCAACCAAATGCTTGAATATGGACAATAAAAAATTATGTCCAGAAGAATACGAGTCCGACAATGGACTTATATGAGCTAGTACGAAGAACAAAATAGTTGGAAAGGGATTCATCAAAAATAGAAGGAAGAACGTAATTAACCTAGTATTTCACAGAGACTTGGGAGGCATAGACGATTCAGATGAATTCCAGTTAGAAAAAAAACTTGCCCAGAGAAAAAAGAAGTAGTTGGTATTTCTTAATTTCAGTTGCATTGAATAATCTTGTTTAGAACAGTCCCAATCCCTTTCAAATCATCTGCAAGAATATCAATAGACCGACAATTCTTTTACAAATTCTTGTGTATTCTTCAGTTTTTTTGTTACATTGGGATTCACCATTCTGATGACTAAGAATGACAGATCTAGTGTTGTTGAAGTAGATGTCATAGGTCGTTTTGGAACATCAGGAATCAAGGTATCCAGCTGAATCCTCATGGTATACTAGAACTCAAATGAGATGCGACAATAAATGGTATTGACTCAGTTTGACACATCATCCTCTAAGCTATCCACAACTCACTGAATATCTGCTTTAATATATAGTGTGTCCGCAAAATATGGAATGAATTCCATATTTCCATAACCAAAGGTCATTTTACAAAAACCTGAAACACATCAATTTCAAATTTTAATATTCTATATTTTACAACAAAATTTCATTCCATATTAATCCATATTAATGTGATAACGTCATCGGTATTTTTGTAATGCAACACCCTGTATTTGGTGTCAGTTTTAGGTAATCCGTAACGAGCTAATTCCGGAAAGGTATAACGGGTCTAACGGACAGAATCTGAAAGATATGTGCCTAAATAAATTTTATTCATATCTAATAAAAGTAGAAATTAATTGATTATTTTATATTTTTTTCTATTGATTAATTTAACAATGGAAAAGTAATCCAGTAATAAAAACATGTCATTATTTTAAATGGTCGAACTGTATTCCTTGCTGTAGTGAAAGTCTATGTTTTTATATCCTTTCAATTTTTTTAAGTTACTCATTCAACGCACGTAAACTATTAAAAACAGGTGGATGAATTTCATTGCTACTGAGAAAAAATG
The DNA here is from genome assembly GCF_000500325.1 of Leptinotarsa decemlineata. Taxonomy (NCBI): domain Eukaryota; kingdom Metazoa; phylum Arthropoda; class Insecta; order Coleoptera; family Chrysomelidae; genus Leptinotarsa; species Leptinotarsa decemlineata. Next base: position 28,170 of record NW_019293589.1, on the reverse strand, counting down.
TAAATGAATTATCACGATACAGATTTGATGTGGTTTCTTGTTTATTATATGCATACATCAGCATATGTTTGGACAATTTTCAAATCTATAGATGATATAATTGAAGAATCATTTTCAGAAACTTAAGCACGGAAATATTGCATGATTCATTTTTTCGACACCAAAAATACTGTGTTTTCTCATGATAAAATGTAAAGAGTTGCAATACATCTATTGATCCTCAGTTTGGATGAAATGTAGTGTAAATTGCTGACAAATAACATAAATGCTACAGACCCCAGGATAATACCTTGGAGATCTCCCAAAATGATATCTACCAAAGTATATGACTTTCAGCTCATGATCTTGTTGTTTCTTTGATAAACATAAGGCTTGCATATGAATATTTGTCGATTACGAATTCAATTGTAATTGAAAGTGTAAATTTTCGTTATTGTTTCGCAGGTGAAATTGAAAACTTCCGATCCCTTCTTATGAGGTCTCGTCTGAATCTGATGGTAATTCGCATTATTGAGATTCAAAGATTATTGGAAATATGGGATAAATCATCTAAGTACAAAATCTTTGTTCCATCATTAAACAAAAACGTGAAATCGTGACTGAATTGAATTTGTAATCAGATTTATTAAGAGCGGATGTTCCACTTTTTTAGAATCATGAAATTTATAACATAATGATCAGTTTGTAGTCGTGTGAAACAACGAAAGTACGTGTTTACTGGTTGGTCCAATTTATATCGATTTTTGAAATCATGAATTCGCTCAGTTGCTGTGGGACCAATAAATATGAAAGTTATTAGTATCCATCTCTCATCCCAAAAACGGAGTTATTGGAATGGGTAACTCTTTTGATTTTTCATATAATGCTGTCCGAAATGAACACTATAATGTCAGCCACTTTTGGCAGTTCCACGGTATTACCGACTCATTTTCAGATAATATATATATATGCAGATAAATATGAGAAACGATAAGACTCGTGTTTGCTGTTAGAAAAATATCATTTCTACTAATATTTTGAGCTTTTATATGGCATGGTCAAAGAAAAACTATATATCACAATATACGAGGGTGGTTTGAAAAGTTTACGAAATAACAAAAATACCAGACTTTTTTTAGACTTTTTTAATTTTTCAACGTAGTCTCCTTTGAACTCTCATACTTCTATCAGCGATACTCCCATCTCTGAAACTCGTCCATATAGTACTCGGCGTTTTTCTCTGCAAAATGATTGTTCACGAAGATGATTGCACCTTCATTTGACAAAAATCTCTATCTTTCAAATGCTATTCACAGATGAGGAAACAGAAAAAAGTCACTTGAAGCTAGGTATGGTGAGTGAAGCTTATAGTCAAGCAGTTCAAACCGTGATTCGTGGATTTTCGCTATGGCAATTGCTGAGGTGCGTTGTCGTGGTGAAACACGTGGTCGCAAGTTCTGCCTTCAGCTCCTTGAGTAATGGGGATGTAATAGTTTTTCGTTTTTAAAGATAGTCGATTACAGTAACTCCATGACTAAGCCAAAAAACAGTCGCCGTCACTTCCCCTTCCCTCTGCTACGCCGGACAAGTGGGCGAAAAGCTTAATCTTCGCCAAAACTCGAATTTATTGTGCTTCAACTGCACCAACAGAGCATTGGACGTTTTTGGTGTAACATCTAGTGATATTCATAGTAATATTCATCGTCTCGCAAGCTCTCACGGCCACGTTTAAATTCAGATGCTCAAAATTTCATTTTGGTAAATGATGGAACAGAGACCCCACACACAGAATCCAACTCATCTTTGATGTGTGTAGGCGTATTGTCTTTCAAAAACAAATATTCAATGGCATATTTTTATAAAAACACTCACATCAACTACTCAAATGACAGTCACATAACAACTACGCATTCAAAATGGCTTTTTCTCTCTCTCTTTATTTTGGATGGTCGTTGCTTCCTATCTTCAGGCGCATATGACCAATGCTCCTCCTGTTGGTTGACAGGAGCTTTGTCGGGGAAGCGCAGCGGTCTTGCACGAAGCAAAGCTGCCACCCATTTTTTTTTCGATTTCTTTTTCATCATAAAACAATTTGATATTTATGAAGTCGCCTCCTGATTGGGAGACCTGTTGGTTTTTTCCACATATACACCCCCCTTCACGTGATTATCCGAACCACCCGGCCTGGATACCGGCGTGAATTATCACTTTTCTTTAAGACACTCACACATTTCAATAATTTACACAATGGACTAACACAACACAAAAAGGAGCCTCACGATAGCACATGGAATCCGCGTACCTTCTTTGAAGGCGGACGTTATCAGCTCTTTCGTCCACTACCACGGTTACCACGGAACTCATTCACTAGCTTTTATTTAGGAGTATTGCTATTTTATCACGCTTATATAGGCTCCACTTGTATGTTTGTTTGTTTGTAACATACTCCTGTGGACTAGATTTTGAGTAATTTTAAACGGACAGATAGATACATTTCAAACTTAGTAGACTTACCAAGAATCGGTGACATNCTCTGCGGCTTTTATCTGAGCTTTTTGCTGAACAGGTTCCAACTCGGTGACAGAGTTGTGGTCACCTCGTTCAGTGTCGAAAACTATACCGAGTTCATCAGCTGCTCGGGCAGCTGCCCTGAAGAGAAATGCTCCAATTCCTGCCCTCTCATGGTCACGGACCAAGCTTTGTTACAACAAAATTAATATTTTCGTGGATAGATTTATTCTGATTTCGGAATTATCAAAAATCATTGGTAGCATCAAGCCATAGGACTTATTATCGATGTTGAACACAATCTTAAATGAGTCTCAAATAATTTTTTTGTTTGTGTTGCTATCAAAGCGTGTTTCTTCAGTTTTTAAACTATGAGACTCATTATCGATGTTAAACACAATCTTAAATTAGTTTTGAATCATTTTTCAGTTTGTGCTGCTATTGAAGCTTGTTTCTTCAGTTTTTCAACTATGAGACTTATTATCGATGTTGGACACAATCTCAAATCAGTTTCAAATTATTTCTCAGTTTGTTTTGATATTGAGGCGTGTTTCTTCAGTTATTTAAACTATTAAACTATTATTCATTTAGGTTGACGTTGGAAACTTTTCAGACAACCCCCGTATTACCGAACAACGTTCATCGATGCGTCTATCTGTCTGTCAGAGCAGCTGTTGATGATTGAAAAGGTGGATATAAAAGGTTTCAAAGTAGATAACGGAAACTAATTGAATAATTATCAACTACTTCATGAATTCCACTTCCTTTTATTCACAGAATTTTCAATTTTTCAGATTCCTGGCTACTGGCAGCCTCAATATTTCATCGGAGGTCACCAAACTACTGGTTTGGTTGTAGCTGGAACCTATTGCAATTTGGAAGTGTTTGCAACCACTGTAAATGTCAGTTCCTGATGAGAATATGTGGAAGTACACCGCACATAGTTATCAGCAGCTTTATAGTCTGCCCAACNTTTTAGCCTCAAAGATGAGTCCCGAAGTGGTCGACCTACAGTAATCCAGGACGAGGATTTGAGGACTCTGATGGATACTGACACATCACACACGGTGCATGAGATGGCAGAAGAACCGGGCGTCGGCTCTCATGCGGTTCTTGATGCTTTGAAACGTTCGACGTTTGTTTTTCTTTGCTTTTGCGCAACCAAAACGTTCTTTTTTTGGATAGGATCGTTATGTGTGATGAAAAGTTGATTCTTCACAACAGAACATGTTCCGGACAGTGGGTGGACACCCATGAGCCACCCACTAAAAAAAGATCATGGCCACTGTATGGTGGTCAGCGACGAAATTTATCGAAAATCGCTTCACAACAACGCTTGTCCGCACGTTTCACAAATCACCATCGAAAAGTCAAATGAATTGGGCTTCGAAGTTTTACCTCACCCACCATACTCCCCAGACCTCTCGCCAACCGATTACAATCTTCTCATGGACTTCGATAACTTTCTTATCGACAATCTTTTCCAATCAGGACCAGGCAAAAACGGATTTTGTCGACTCTTTCGAATACAACGTTATTCTTTTCGGAATGGCAAGACTAGGTGTCTTGCCATTTCGAACGACACCTAGTCTTGCCATTTCAAAGACACCTGGTGGCAAGACACCAGGTGTCTTTTCAAAATACTTTGACTTGTTCATTATATTCCTTGATTTTGTTATGGACAGTTTCAATGTGTTGATATCAAACGAAAAATTGATAATTTATTATTTTCTGGGGATTCATCATAGCAACAAATTGATGATATTTACTTGATAGGTGGAACCTCCAGTGTGAAATGATTTTACGCTACAGAAATCATTTCTCCCACAACAGAACAGAATTACTATTTCCAGACGCGCGTTTCTCTAGCACAGGCAGCATCATCAGGAAATAACTATTCTTGTTCTGATATGGATGAAATGTATTCAATTGGTTATTGCCATTCCGTAGCTATCATATTTTTGTGCTACTTTTTCATTTCCATACAAACAAAATTAACTCTCCATATCTAGGGATAATGGTTTTTCACTAAGATTTCTGTTTCAATTCCATAACGAATGTTTGGAATACAAACCGAACGGGAAAAATTTATTTTTGTGCAATTCAATATTCTTATGTTTGAAAGTAGGTATATCGAAAGACTTTTTTCCAGTTTTGTACATTGGAGAAATTTCTAAAACTCCAGTTTTTTTTGTGAATAATTCGTCCTGAGTCGGTTACTTTTTACCTTCCATTGAAGGTTTTCCATATATTTTGTATCAAGATGGAGTAGAAGAAAAACAAAAGGCTTTTCATCGAAAATATTACCATAGGAGTTCTAATTTTTTTTCGATAAATTTTCATTCTTCAATGACAATTTTGTTATAGATCAATATCATGAGAGCAACTAGCATTTTGAATCACTATTCCGTAGGACAAGTCGATTTATGGTTGCTCGATTGGTATTGCTCAAATAAAACAAAGTTTGCCAGTGTTGATCACTTATCTAATCAAGTTCCGATATAAACTGTTGATATTTCCACTTTTCTTTCAGAATTGTTTTGTTTTTAGTAATTGAAAGGTATTATGAAGCTTGCCCTTATTGTTTGTGTTCTATGTGGATATTAATATCAATATTCAAATAGAATATAAATAATAAACAGAAATTATTTGGGTGTAATTTATTAATAACTTTGAACATGAATGGTCTTCAAGTCGACCGTCGTGGGTCGCGAATCGAGGTACAAACATATAAAAAGAGAGCTGGTTTTTATACCAATATATACATTTCAGATACAGGGTGATACAAATACACATATATAAAAGTTTATTTCGGAAAATCTAACACTTGCGTATCTAAAACTTCTACGGATGTACAAATGGCCCATATATTTTATTAGGCTGTTTCAAAAGTTTTGTCCGTTGTTATAGAGTCTTATAAATAATAAACAGAAATTATTTGGGTGTAATTTATTAATAACTTTGAACATGAATGGTCTGCAAGTCGACCATCGTGGGTCGGGAATCGAGGTACAAACATATAAAAAGAGAGCTGGTTTTTATATCATTATATGGATTCCCGATACAGGGTAATACAAATAGGCATATATAACTGTTTGTTTATTTATTTGTTTGGGTCAAATTTACCCCCTTCCTGTTGAGTTCTGATGACGATACAATTTGATGAATTATGAGTCATTGTAAGTCCTAGATAGCCTAAGCTACAAAATGGCGGATTACATATTTTGCACAACTACCTCCATGAGGATATCAAATGACAGGGTTTGACTACTAGAATGATAGTTCACCTTGGACCAGATGCATATTCAAGATGACCGCAGCTACAAAATGTTGGATCACATATTCATATATTCATTCATATTTGTATCAAATGACAGTGCTCACAAAGTTGGTGGGTCTATTCGACCGTCCACCGCAACCCGCAAAGGTTTATTGTGGCTCACACCTATTCACACTCGACCAAATACACCCAGCTTCTCAACGAAGCCGATTAGTTTGTATGGTAAGTGGTATTTCAGGTCAGATGATAAGAGTACGGCTCTGCCTAACTCTGAAAACCTGATTCGGTCCCCAGTCGGGCAGGCACAAAATGTATGCTCTGCTCTTTCATCTTAAATGAAATAGTTGGATAGTCAAGGTGCAAGATTTCCACATTGATACCCGCCACAACCTACCCATATAAGGGTTTTTGCACATCAGTTACTCCTAACGATGCCTTGAATTCAACCGTGCAGGGCTTTTTAGCCTGTGGTTTTCGTGAATCATGACTTGAGGACAAACGTCTGCTAACTTGCTCAAGGGGGGTTTGTTCCTCCACGTGAGATTGATTCGGCGTACGCCGCTCAAGAATTTGGTGCAAGGCGATTTCATAAGGTACCCCGCTCTTGAGAAGACGACTCAGTCGTTTCCTGGCTACAACACCAAACCTTTTTTTTAGGTTCAGTTATTGGATCAGGAGTTGGAGACTTGAGAAGTTCTCGCTTCTGATCTAAATTCACGGGGAGGTCAGTAGCTAGGGAAAGGTCAATCACGGCAGAGCGATGCTATGACGAGAAGGCGCCCGATATTTCGAAGGTTCCGTAGAGACAGCTGATAGGTTCAGTTTCAATCATCCTCTCGGCACAACTGATTTTGTCATTCCCGTATCCAGCAGGACTACGTGGAAGCAGCACCATGCACAGTGGTTCAGGCAGTGAAAGATGAACAGGAACAGCCAACAGGCCTAGAATAGTAGTACACTTTAAAGAAGATGCATATTCAAGAGGGCCACAGCTACAAAATGGCGGGTCATATTAGAATAGTGGTAAACTTCGGAAAAAATGCAAATTCAAGATGTCTGCGGCTACAAAATTGCGGAATACTTATTTTTTACTCATTATAGGTATGAAATAACAGGGCTTGACTAGTACTATAGTAGTACACTATTGAGAAAATGCAAATTCAATATTATTTGTACAAGAACTTTGTCAACTCAGAATAAGGATACAAGCATGGATTACCCAAACAAGTCAAGATTTTGTATGGTATCGAGGACTGTGTGGCGTTAGGGGGGCTAAAAAGACACGTCGTTAGCGAGACACCACCCAAGTGAAGGTAAAAAGGTTGAAATGTGCCGAGAACTCTGTGGCATTAGGGTGGATACAAATTATAAACTGAAAACTTGGTAGGTAGCAGTCATTATACCACTCTCCTGACTAATCTAGTGCATTGATCAGATGAAAAAAATGATAAAATCGTCGGGCGTAGCATTCACATAATCACTCAGGTTACGCTACGCCCAACGCTTTCATAATTTTTTTATCAGGACAATACCATATATTGCTGAGGAGGGTGGTGTGATGACTGCTACCTATGACCTTCCGAATTATTTTTTAGTTTCTAGTATATTGAAAAAACGATCAACATGAAACTCTGCTTTCCTCATTTCATTTCGAAATCAACTTGTTATTCCAGAATAATTCGTTCATCTAATTGTTCTGTACTTACTCACTGCTATAGTAAAGACATTTTAGACGAGTTTGATGAACCAGCTAAACTGATGGAGCTACCTTGTAGTGAAACGCGTCATGGAGGAATTACTCCAGTCATCATCCGAAGATGATTGTGGATACTAACAATCATGAAGTAACTTGGCTTGGAATCTCTTAATTTTCTTTCGTTATTTCGTTCTAGTTCTACTTGTATTTTATTCCACTTTCATTCCATTTCAGGTTTTTTGCTCAATATAATTGTTATTTTCAGCTATTCATTTTCAATTATTCTTTTATTTCTTTCAGGAATTTCAAATCATTTTATATAATATTAGACAAAGTCCGAAGTAATGAAATTCAACAAAATTTAAGTTTGAGAAATGGACATTTATTGAAAGTGTTAGGAATCACACGTTAAAAGATACGACCTCGTTATCCTTAGCTCGCACAAGTTTCTAATTTACAGAGTTGTCGTTCGTAGGGGGTCGACAGCTGGTTAATGGAAAACAGATTTCATCAGATTACCAAGAAAACTTACATTTAATTTTATCACTGTAAGGAGGAAGTGTTTCCGCTGTAAAATTTGCTTTCTTAGCGTAGCCTTCAATTTTTTATTTTATCGGTTTAAGGAAATAATCGCTGTAAAACTCTTTATTGGTGGCCTAGATATAAATGTATTCCCTTACACTTTCACTTGACAAAATACCATTATTTTGCTGATACTGAATACAGTATTGGAATTATCGTTTGCAATTTCGAATTGTAGGTCACACAATTGTTATAAATGTTCATTTGAACATTTCATTGTTCCCTTAATATTCAGATACAGAATGTATTCAGCTCTGAAGTATCGATATTCATTCCGAGGGGAGTAAACCAATTTTGTCGAATGACAATGGAACTTATTCGGTGCCCGGATGAAACGTCCAAACTACTGGATATTTGACCCAGACGAGCAATTCCGCGGTTTTCATGTGGAATGGAAAGTGTTGGTGTGACACAGGATATCCCCTATTCAAAACTTTCTTGCAGTGGTTTGCGGGTGGTTTTATGACTCGTGCGATATTCGGTGGAATCGTTGAGATTATATGCAACTCGAAATCTGCTCCACTCGTCTCAACATGAAGTGTAGCTATTTGTAGAATGAGATTAATTAGCTATTCTGAAGCAAAATAAGCATCAGAAATGACAGATGGCGTCAAAAGTGTGAAGCAAATGCAAAAATGTAAAGCAAAGACAATAAAACAACGTTTGTCTGGTGTAATGATCAAAACTAGTCAACAAATATAAAACTATAATGAAAAATAGACAAAAGTGTGTTTTATAGTGTATCCTAGTGTATTTCTTATAATTTCAATTACTGTATTTGATTTCTTCTAGAAAAAGTCATTGGGAGATATTACTGAAGGATTGATTTAAAAGGGAATGAAACAGCAAAGAAAGGAGGAGAATACTAATGGCAAAGGTAGCGCTACAGTTTTCAATGTTACTATCCTCATTCGGATTTGAAGGTCGTCGTAGTCTGCATCATAACGTTTCGCCAGCTCGAATGGCTGGTTTCTTCAGAGCTTTATTCTTCATCTTGATGATTCACTGATCACTGGTGATTTCTAGATCGTAGGTTGTATTTATGTTGATTCAGGTAGTCCGTCTCTCTTGTTGATGTGTTGCTATTCGCCGGAGTGTTATCACCTGTTAATGACGTATCTATTCTCGCCGAACATGTTAGCGGGTTGTTATTGGTTACGGTATTGATACTTGACTTGACTTTAAAGCTAAAATACATTAAAACTCTTGCTGTTGATACCAAATTATTTTATAGAACGACGCCGTTTCAAAATGATAGCAATTCGGAATACTGACATTAGATGAGTTGAAAATATGAAATACTGCACATATTTGCAGATGAAAAGTACATAAATATTATAAGATTACATTATTTAGAACAAACCCAGTTACTTTGCGACTAGAAAATTATTACGTTGATAGAGTAAATTTTTGTTTAATCAATTATTTTTTCCAAAAATTTCAATAAAAGAGTGTTGCCCTTGAATTTTACTTATAATAGGCTACATATTTGTCAATACAATTCCATTCGCACTTGAAATATCAATCTTTGAACCATAAACAATAATGTCTTTACCAGTTTTATACGTACAAAAGTGAAATTATTAAAATGGCCCCAAACTTTCTATTTGTTACTTGGTGACATTTTGAATACTTTTTTATTTTATCGTTATCACTTTGGAATTACTTGAAAAACTTGTATGAAATTGTATTTCAATTATTTAATAAGAATTCCCACGAAACTACTTTTCAAGAGAGTAACTGCCGAACTGTTTATAAATGTATTGTGGTGTTTCCAAAAGGCGTTATAAAATATTATTAAAAACTGTAATGTTTTATAAAACGGTGCCAATTTGCTTTTCATGGTTATTTTATAAACGCATTGAAAACATTTCTGCATACAGTTTTATAATTTGTTTCTCCGAAACGTTTTCACAACCATTATATAGTATAAAATTGTTAGTTGGGCCGATATTCATTCAGCCTCGTACCCACGGATCTTTTGGTGGTACCGCAGATGCATGTTATACGATATATCCACGTAGCTGATAGTGGATCTCTTTTGCCTTTCGCAGACCTAAGGCTTCGTTGTACTCTTCTATTGGGCTTGAATACTGATTTTGTCTGTAACCCTAGCGATGTACGGTAGAAATGCACGTGGAACCGTTTGGGTTACCTCCTTATTTTGACTTGTGGAAGTCTTCAGTTTCATGGCCTTGTTGATCTCGGTTTCACTGTATCTATTCGGTCTTGAAGCCACTTGAGGGTGCTCCAATTCTTTTTGTAGGTGTTTCGATTCACATATTCTACGGGCACGTTCCGTCAGGGTTTTGATAATTCTCCGCTTTTGACTTGGATGGTGGTTCGATAGTGCAAGCAGATATCTGTCCGTATGTGTCGGTTTTCGGTACACTTTATGTGTCAGTCTTGTGCCACGAATTACATCGTACCACCTTGAGGGAGAAGAGCTTATCCAGCATCGCTGACGCCATTTCATGCTAATGTTGCTGAATCGACCTGAAGACTGAACTCCATTTATAAATTAGTCAGTTGCTAGATTTCATACAGTAAACATCTCTGTAATTTCGAATTTTCACAGTTTGTAATTTTTGAGGTGAGCATTGCTGTCCAGCCTCGGGATTGGTTGGTTATTTGTTCTTTCCTTTAGTGTCCATGTATGTTCCCACGAGTAGCAAGGGAAGGGTTGGTCACCTCTAGCAGAGCCCCGCATTACCAGAGGAAGGCTAGTTACAATGAGGTTTCGCCTGGTTCCTCAAAGGGATCGTTCGTAACCGCATATAACCCTGCGGCCATTCAGCTGTCGACACGATTCCTCACATCTTAGCTTGGGTAGGCTGGTCCGCGGTGGCATGTTTTGCAGGGCTTTTGGGGGGTTTCAGTTCCCCTCACCCTACTTATTTCTGCCACTGACCAGGAGTCCGTCAACCCCGTTCGTTAGGCCACATTGGCTTCCCGGATAGGACCTCCAGTCCCCTGGCCGTTCCCCTATCCGCCACCTGGGGACGCGCCCGATAGGTAGCCCAACCAACGGGTGATTCTTCAGTTATTTCAGTTATTAAATTCAGTTATTTAAACTATTATTCATTTATGTTGACGTTGGAAACTTTTCAGCCACCCCCGTATTACCGAACAACGCTCATCGATGCGTCTATCTGTCTGTCAGAGCAGCTGTTGATGATTGAGAAGGTGGAGATGATAGGTTCTAAGGTAGATAACGGAAACTAATTGAATAATTATCAACTAATTCATGAATTCCACTTCCTTTTATTTACAGAATTTTCAATTTTTCAGATTCCTGGCTACTGGCAGCCTCAATATTTCATCGGAGGTCACCGAACTACTGATTTGGTTGTAACTGGAACCTATTGCAATTTGGAAGTGTTTGTAACCACTGTGAATGTCAGTTCCTGATGAGAATATGTGGAAGTACACCGCACATAGTTATCAGCAGCTTTGTAGTCTGCCCAACTGCATCGGTTTTATGGCATGTGCTGATGCCGATGGTTGGTTGTTTCACGATTTTTGACGTTGGAGATCTTGGAAGAAACAGTGATGGGGGTGTATTCCAAACATCATTTTTAGGTAGGTGGTTGGTTAGAGGAAAGTTGAATTTATCGCTACCTCAGCCACTTGACAGTAATCAAACGTGAAAAGTGAAACTGGAGCAACAAGAAATCGATTCAACGACATTCTTGAAACCTGGTTTTCCGAAATCAATGAAATTGAAGGTGCATCAAACGCTGTGAGCAGCAACCAATGTAAATGTTATCTGTCTGTTTCAAGTAACTTCAGTTTCTTATTGAACTAAACCAGTTCCATGAAACAAGTTTCTTCAGTGTGCACCGCGTCTAAGTATTCAATGTAACTTTCCATCAGAATAACAATTGTTTCAATTATTTCGGGACAAACGAGGAAGAACATTCACAGATTTCACCTGATTGGTGAGCACTCATTACACTAGATACTTTAACTTTCTTCACAATTCGATTCATGTCATCGCAATACCAACTACCAACAGATGAGAATATTATAATTTTTTGTGCATTATTGCAATTTGCCGTTAGCCTGATTACGAAACAAAGGAGGAAAAGTCGCTTCATCGCAGAACCGACCCCCGCAGGCATTCGTGAAACCATTGTTAATGAACATGAATGTCTTAACTACGGTGGTCTCTATTGGAAATTGACAAGTCGAGCGTAGGAGTTGACAGATGGATGATCTCCAATTACTCGTAAACGCAGTAAATGCTGATAATGAGACAGGTGACATGTATCAATAGAAATTATTTGAATGATACGGTGATGTGTTGTTATTGAAACCTTTTGAAATAAATGTTGTTTTCCAATACAAAGATTGAACTTTTCTATATGAAGAACATTGAAATTCAAAGATTTTATTTTCGAGGAACCTCGATTTATACTACAGACATTGGTATATCAAAGAAGATTTTACAATTAACAGAATCAACGGCACTGAATGTATCAGGTTGTTTCGAAAGCTTTGTTCGCGTCAATGTTCCGTGTTTCTGTGTACTGGTGTATACCCGTTGAGAGAGAATTTTGCACTCTATACTTTGATGCTGTTAATTCGTTTCCAAATTTTGATTTTGGCCTCCTCATTATTGTTTTATATGATGCCTTCAAGCGATTTTCGGCAATTTTTATTATGAATTCAATATGATCCAAAGCGCTGAAAGAAAGCATTTGGCAATGATAGTGTTGATGAACTCACTGTTCGACGTTGGTTTGCGAAGTTTCATTCTGGAGCTTTAAGCCTCGATGATGAGCCCCGCAGTGGTCGATCTACAGTAATGCAGGACGAGGATTTGAGGACTCTGATGGATACTGACCCATCACACACGGTGCATGAGATGGCAGAAGAACTGGGCGTCGGTTCTCATGCGATTCTTGATGCTTTGAAACGTTCGACGTTTGTTTTTCTTTGCTTTTGCGCAACCAAAACGTTCCTTTTTTGGATAAGATCGTTAAGTGTGATGAAAAGTTGATTCTTCACAGCAGAACATGTTCCGGACAGTGGGTGGACACCCATGAGCCACCCAGTAAAAAAAGATCATGGCCACTGTATGGTGGTCAGCGACAAAATTTATCGAAAATCGCTTCACAACAACGCTTGTCCGCACGTTTCACAAATCACCATCGAAAAGTCAAATGAATTGGTCTTCGAAGTTCTACCTCACCCACCATACTCCCCAGACCTCTCGCCAACCGATTACAATCTTCTCATGCACTTCGAAAACTTTCTTATCGACAATCTTTCCCAATCCGGACCAGGCAAAAACGGATTTCGTCGACTCTTTCGAATACCGTGTATGTAATTTTCATGCTGATGGAATTATTCGACTTATGTTAGGTTGGCAGAAGTACCCCGATTCAAATGACACTTAGTTTTTATAAATTAGATGAGTATTCAGTGAGAAACAACCTAATAAATATAATAATGGATTACTAATCACAAAAAAATNTTTATAAATTAGATGAGTATTCAGTGAGAAACAACCTAATAAATATAATAATGGATTACACAGGTCTGCAAAGAAAACTTTTCAAAAAATTGTTTTGATTTTGTTAACTGATTTTTATGTAGTTTTTGCGTTCATTTCAAAAATGACATTTGTTTTTATGTATCACGTAAGGTTTGCTTACAAAATAAGGATGAAATAATTGAAAAAATACAAAAAAACGAAGAATTGTGGATATATTTTTATTATTTCAACATGAAGTAAAAGCAAAATAATGCTACAGCTAAACTAAGCATAATAGTGATACACAAGTGTTTGCAAAGTGATTATAAGTCTTTGTAAAAACGTTTTGTCTTTCCATCAAAGCTTCTTTTGGTAATTTTTCGGCTGTGTTCTTGTGAATTTTCTCTTTTTAACAGCCAATAGTAGCCTGCCATCATGTTAACAATCCACCGACCTTGGTATCTGCGTTCAATTTCTTTTATATCTTTTATGATGATAATGTGAGTGAAGGAAATGGACTTTGACACTCATGTTGCAGCCCAACATGTTATAGATTTGTATCAATTCAGCAACCAAAGTTTTCTAGTTTGGGTCTTTTTTGTTTCCAAGAGAGCCTGCTATAACAAGTTTAAATGAATTTCAGGCATTTTTTTCTTTCATTTCCATTTTAGTGACAAAGCTTTCATCTTTTGAAAGTTTTCTTATGTCAGGCCCAACGAAGACTCCTTCTTTCAATTCAGCATCAGTGTAGCCACTTTGTTGACCTAGTAACATTGAAATAACTCTGAAGTCGCCACAAATGGTCCGCTTATGATCAGAGTAGCTGAGCTTATTGAGAACAAATTCAAGATTTTCGTGCCATTCTTTCAAATGGACTAAGTGTTCAACAGGCACAGAAGCATATTGGTTTCCATTGTGAAGAAGTACAGCACTCAAACTTCTTTTTGATGAATCGATGGAAAGTCTCAATTTCTCTGGTTCAAACGTTATGTTGAACATTTTCATGACGCCGGCTACATTTTTGCATGCAGAAAACTAGGTCACCTTCTTGTGTGCAAAAAGGGACAAATTCCCTTTGTCTAAATCGGTACTATGAAAATGCAACACCGGAGGCTAACATATGTCTTTCTTTAAGTCTAGACCCTGAAACTTCTACTGAGTCCTTTTGGAGGCCCAGATCTCGTACTGAATCGTTCAAGTCTGATTGAGAGAAAAGTTCAGGGTTATTGGTACCTAGATCGTAGCTGTCATCACTGTCGATACTGCTACTCTGTGTTTTTGCGTCTGAATCGTCTAAAAGTTGTCCAAGGTATTCGGAGGTGAAGGAATAGGCAAGTTAGGTCCATGAGGAACAGGGCGAACAGCTGAACGTATGTTGGTGGGGTATGGAATATTCTTTCTGTTTTTTAAATTGAAACTCAACAAGAACATAGATAACAGTCATCACTCCAAACCATGTGTTCTCCAAAACGAAATTGTTTTTTCTCACCTTGAAACCACTGTCTAAGTTCTTCAACACACACAGAACACACCATATGAGGAACCCTAGATTTATCTTGGTCTTCTAATTCAATACCAAAGTATGCAAAATACACCTTCTGAACAAAATTAGAAATACTTATTCCTTTGTTGCTTCTTTATGGTATAAGACCCAGAAATATAACAGGAACTGGAGGAGTTAACACATCCTCTAGTAGCCATTTCTTCTCAAAACGGTAGCACAAAACTGTTTGATGTGTACACTGAAGTGGCTGGCTCCACATTGCCTGCAACTGAGGTCATGCCTGGCGCACAGCAGATTGTAGGTTCAGAGAGGGGGCAGACAGACTGACACATAAATGCCTTGTTTCATTAGGAACTGGATTTTTTCCAGTTTAGATTCGTTTTGTTATTGAAATAAATATATATATTAAAACAGTATTCCATCTTAGATATACTGTGTTATCAAAAAATAGAATGAGTTGAATGAATATTCCAGATATTCTGGATTTTAGGTTAACAGTGCCCAGATCCATATACTGTAAACGTCTTCAACTTTGTAGCTGAAAAGAATTTTTGGCATAATTTACACATCTTTGCAGGGAGTTTTCAGTGTTTTTATATCCACTTTCCACATCACATATGACGATGAAAAAGTATAGAACCAACATTATGAGTTGACCATGAGGAATCACATGTTAAATGGTCCTTAGCTCACGCAAGTTTCGTCTTCTGAGGGTTGTCGTTCGTGAAGGTGCGATAGCTGCTTATCGAGAAAAACATTTTCTAAAACATATATCATTTTGATTATCAAAAGTATATTGTCTAGAACTTCTAGGTGAATTTCTTTATTCCCCCGTAAGTTAAACAATTCAAAAAGATGACTGGTCAAAAATGTAAAACACAAAAGAAATTATTTCAAAGGGTGTTTCTCTCTTTGGTCTATCCTAATTTAGAATTTTCGAATACGGAATTATATTTTTCATTACATTTTCCTAGCCATGTTCAATGAATACATGAGATATAAGAATTTTCAGTTGTTCAGAATACAACCAGTGAAGTGAGTGTTTCGAAAATTCATTAAATATGTTTTCCTGGGCGTTTTTCATTCTGATGATATATATTTCTGGGGTTCAGGGCATTTCCTTATTACGAATCCTATTTAATCCATGATGGAAAGTGGTGTTTCTCTAAAGAATGGAACATGTTCTGAGTTCTATAATGAATATAATGGAAATCAGTGTATAGGAAAGTACTGTATGCCATAAATAAAAATTAATTGTTACGTTCCTTTTTAACCTTCAAAATAACAATATACAACTAGCAAGCGAAGGACTATGTATAATGTAAATGTACTCAATTTTTTTTGGTACTTTGAAAGAATCCACAATATTATTGAAATTTGTGAAATATTTGATTCCTGGGTTATTACCATCCTGATTTCTCACTTCACGATTTATCACTTCACCTAGTTAACACACATTATCTATTTGATTAAATTATGTTCCGAATACCCAATATTGACGAAATATATATCTGAAGAATGGACAAAATTGCTTCGAATATTAAGGAAAAATCCTGGGTAAAAATAATGAAATACATCATGAACATCAATCATGAACATCATCACGATATAAAAAACAAACTCTTTTTTTCTTCATCCTTTACACGAAACTGAACTTCTTCATATCATATTCATATCGTCTAAGAACTCTAGTGGCATTGATGAAGAACCAGGTAAAGTATTGTTGTATGTTGCTGAACTGATCATTGAACCACTTACATACCTACTTAATATCTCTTTCCTTGAGGGTTCATTTCTCTCGTGTCTTAAACATGCTATTGTTGTTCCTGTTCACAAGAAAAATGATAAGCACTCAATCTCCAACTACAGAGGTATTGCATTGCTGTCTTCATTTTCAAAAATTTTAGGAAAATCCTATCTCAACAGACTTGTNCAGATGGCGTCAAAAGTGTGAAGCAAATGCAAAAATGTAAAGCAAAGACAATAAAACAACGTTTGTCTGGTGTAATGATCAAAACTAGTCAACAAATATAAAACTATAATGAAAAATAGACAAAAGTGTGTTTTATAGTGTATCCTAGTGTATTTCTTATAATTTCAATTACTGTATTTGATTTCTTCTAGAATGCTTGTAAAAAAGTCTCAGGAAAAATAAAGTATTGTATTGTATTGTTATTATTTTCGAAATGGCAAGACTAGAAATGTATCCTTCCACCAGGTGTCTTTTCAAAATACTTTGCGAATTACTTGTTCATTATATTCCTCGATTTTGTTGTAGACAGTTTCAATGTGTTGATATCAAACGAAAAATTGATAATTTATTATTTTCTGGGGATTTATCATAGCAACAAATTGATGATATTTACTTGATAGGTGGAACCTTCAGTGTGAAATGATTTAACGCTACAGAAATCATTTCTCCCACAACAGAACAAAATTACTATTTTCAGACGCGTGTTTCTCTAGCACAGGCAGCATCTTCAGGAAATAACTATTCTTGTTCTGATATGGATGAAATGTATTCAATTCATCTTCATCAAGAACGAGTCTCTGTGATCAGCTGTGATGGCGTCACGGCAACAGAATTCAGAGTGGGGACGGAGTGAGAGAGTAATAGATAGAGAAAAAGTGAATCGTGGATCAGGAATCGAGGTACAAACATATAAAAAAAAAGCGACAACTCCCAGAAGTTGAGTAAGTGTGCGAGCTGAGGATTAACGAGGTCTTACCTTTCAACGTGTGATTCCTAACACGCTTGCAGAATCATCCCAGCTTCAATCAGATAAATTCTCTGGAGAAAAATATCTGGTCGAAGCGGGAATCGAACCCACGGTCTTCCGATCGTGAATCGGGCTCACTACCACCGTGGCCAATTACATTCCACAACATACAATTACATTACATTACGTTCATCAAAAACGTCCTCAATATATGTATCAAATGACAGGGCTTGACTAGAAGAATAGTAATTAGGTTAGGTTAGATCTGAAGTTGGTGGGTCTATTCGACCCTCCAACTTCAGATAAAAAAAAATGATAAAATCGTCGGGCGTAGCATTCACATATTCACTCAGGTTACGCTACGCCCAACACTTTGATCATTTTTTCATCAGAACAATACCATATATTGCTGAGGAGGGTGGTGTGATGACTGCTACCTAGGACCTTCCGAATTATTTTTCAGTTTCTAGTATATTAAAAAAACGATCAACATAAATTTCTGTTTTCCTCATTTCATTTCGAAATCAACTTGTTATTCCAGAATAATTCGTTCATCTAATTGTTCTGTACTTACTCACTGCTATACTAAAGACATTTTCTTATATAAGAACGTATTTTAATGTCACATGGTACATGGTACAATCAACGTAGGCCTATGAAAAAAGAATAAAAGTTAGAGTATTATTTTCATTATATCTCAAAGAGTTTAGCAACCTTTTCGGTGAATGCTTCCTTGGTGCGTAGGGAAACACTAACGTGATATTCCGACCAATTCAAACAAAAACTCATTTGTATCTGGGCTGGATACTGTTATAGATGTATCGTCTGCGAACATATAGACCTCTCCGTCATTTATGTAATCAGAACGCTTCCCTGGGGAATACCAGTGACGATTAAGTAATCATCGGAAGTTTGTTCACTAATTTTCACCATGAGCTTACGACCTTCTAGAAATGAACGGATCCATTTTTGTTACGATGAAATGAAAATTTAGCGTGTCGAATGCACGTGACAGGTCGAAGGAAAGTCCAATAAAAGGTTCTTTTCTCTCTAGTTTTTCGTTTATTATTTGTATGAACTATATTGTTGCCGTTTCAATGGAATGATCCTCTCTGAATCCATATTGTGATTCATTCAGTATATCAAACTTACAAAGAAAGCTATGTTTGAAGACATTCATTACGAATAATACTCAACGGGAGTGATTCATTAATTAATCAGTCCAGATTGATCACTTTAGAGAATACTCACTATGAATTGTGTAGACAAGGGGGGGTGATTGAAGTTTTTTTTGAGAAATTATGTATATGAGTAGTTTTCATTTACCCAGAAGTTTTTGTTGCGTTTGAGAGTTGCTTTAAAATCCACTATTACGTTCGAATGAAAAAAATTAAAGTGACTAGTAATATAAATAGCGTACCACTCATGGAGCACATTCACGAAACTACCCCAAACACGATGAACAATTCTACAAATAGACGTCCCTCCAATTCCTCGAGCAATTTGTCAGTTTTAAGATGTTAAGTCCGAAAGATAAACTGCCTGAGGGTTGCGTAAACGAAANCTTTGAACGTTCAAGCCAGTCTCGGATATACCTACACAGTAGGTTGAATGAACTGATGCCTATCAGAAAACAACTACTCCCCTGGCTAATACAACGAAGGTCGTTGGATTATATCCGACAGGCGTCAGTGCAGGAATCTTCACAGAAAATTTCCTGCATATGCAATTGGCAATACAACTGAAAGAGTCGACCTTCAATTTTGAAACGGGCACACTTGCAGACCGGTTTCGGGCTTATTAGCCACTGATCAGTGCAAGATGGTGCAAGTGCAAGACTGGCTTGTGCAAGACTGGCAGTGCAAGACTGGCTTGAATGTTTAAAGTTGATTTCTTTACATTTGTTTACTGGCAGTCTTCAAGCATAGCCCACCGGCTAATAAGAAAGTTTTTCTTCCTTATTCAGAAGAATCGGACACATTTCGGATATGCAGTTGGTTAGTACCTCGTCCACTAGATGGAGTGACATTTTGTTGTTCGCTCCAACTTGGGAAGAGAAACGAAATACTCTGAAAGAATTCCGGTTTTCAATTATGGAATATCATTGACTTCTGGTCGATGATGGCCACTATCTTGCACTGATGAGTGACTAATGAGCCCGAAACCGGTATGCAAGTGTGACCGTTCCAAAATTGAAGGTCGACTGTGTCAGTTGTATTGTCAATTGTATATGCAAGAAATTTTCTGTGAAGATTCCTGCCCTGCAACGCCCTTCGTGGTATTAGCCAGGAGAGTACTTGTTTTCTGATAGGCGTCAGTCCATTCAACCTACTGTGTAGGTATATTCGAGACTGGCTTGAACGTTTGAAGTTCCATTTGCTTTAGATTTGTTTACTGCCAGTCTTCAAGCAGAGCCCACTGACTAATAGGAAATATTTAAAGAAAATAAAATACAGCCCTATAAAATAATGCCTACGCAGGAGTTCATGGAAGACCATTTTGATTGAAGAACTAATTTTTGTGAGCATATGATGGACACGTTGAATAACATTATCATCCAATTAGAAGACGTTATGTTTTCTGATGAGTGTAGTTTGTCTCTTAACGGTCGTGCTAATCGGCTAATTGCCGCTACTAGTTAACGGAAAATCCTCAGGGCAGGGATTGTAGGAAACCGTATCATTGGTCCCTTTTTCATTGAGGGCAACTTTAATGGCAATAATTATTTAGTACTACTTCATTCCAAGTTTATTTGATTTATATTCTGATCCAGGAAACCCTCAATTCCAGTGAATATGATATGATTTCAGCAGGATGGAGCACCCCCACAATACCAAGTTATGTCCGGCAATACCTCGATATAACATTTTTCAATCGGTGGATAGGGAAGCGAGGGTCGATTGAATGGCCAGCTCGATCATTTGATCTTTCATCACTAGATTTCTTTTTATGGGGATATGTGAAGAGCAATGTGTACAAAACTAAACCTTCAGATTTGAATGACTTAAAAGAACGAATAACGCTTGCGATTAGGTCGGTCACGCCTGATATGTTAAATAATTTTAGAAGACAGTTTTGTTTGAGATTAGGATATTGCTGAAACGTTCGCGGTGAACATTTTGAACATTTACTTCGTCAAGATCCATAATGCTTTTTCGTTTTCTACATTTCATTAAGTTTTGCATTACTTTTCAGTTTTTTCAGTATTTTATCGAATTTTGTTAACCACATTTCAATTCATTTTATCTTAATTGTTGCAATAATCCTGAAATGAATAGGGAGTAAAGAGACTTTCGAAACGGTATATCACAAACCTGTACTTCCCATTTGAAAAATTGGAGGTTGTACCTGTCATTCGAAGGGGGTTGAAGGTAGAGGTGTCATTTTCACGTTGAAGAATTTCAAATCATAATTTACATTTTACCCCAACCAGCAAAGTTGTTTTATAATTCCATGGTGTTGCAACAGTTTTATTTTATTAGTATTTTATAATTATTTCCAAAATGCTAATTGATTGTATTAGGTGATCGGTGAACACAATACAGTTGTAGCATCAATTTTTGGCCGTGAGAGTTGGTTAAACGTAGATAATAGTTTGAACACTCCTATATATCAACCGTCCAATGACATTCTAACGATTGGTGAACCTGTACGGGACTCAGACGACTTTTCCATGATTGTCAATATCAGTAATGACCACAATGACACAGCGAATACAGTAAACGACTACCCTATCGAAAATAACCAACCACCTATCATTAACGACCGAACATCTACCGAAAAAACTCGATCAATAACTGAAAACAACAATGAGACACCCCCTGTCGACCAAGATGACGAAAACCATACCATCCACTCTAACGCTGATCAACATCCTATTATAAACATCCCAATTGTAGATTACGCTGTCAATTACGGGCAAAATCAAATTGTTATAACATCAGTTCTACATTCACCTGCAAAAACTAAAATAATAATTTTATTCGAAAAGAAAAAACGCATACTAGTTCAGCTTTCAAAAAATAATTAAAGAATATATTAGTACTGATATTCAATACCACTTGTATTTTGAGAATCCTGAAATATATGAACCTTTTTCAGTTATTCTACAAACATACTTTAAAAATTCATCTATCAAGTTAAAAAATGGTCAAAGATGCTGATAGATATTACGAGAAAAATGATATTAAGGAAACCATTAAAAACTATCACGGAGGTAAATCTAATCATCGTGGTATAGATGAAACCCCACAGAGGATCAAAACCATTTGAAATTGTACATATAGACGTATTTACTTTCGAAAAATCAAACATTTTCAACCATCATAAATAGCTTTGCTAAATACGCCCAATCTTATATCCTGAACGCAACGACAGGTACAGACATCGCTAACAACTTAATAAGTTATTTTTCTCATCATGGCGTACCTAAACAAATTATTCTAGAAAATGGAACCGAATTTGAAAATTCCGTAATTACTGAACTTTTAGGACTTCATAAAATCAAAGTCCACTTCTGTTCCCCAAATCACCCCCAGTCGAATGGAATTATTGAACGATTTCATTCAACTATTATCGAACATCTACGACTACTTAATACAAAAGGGTTTTCAAAAACACCTATTAAAATGAAAATGATTTACGCGATCTTAGCTTATAATCATTCAATTCATTCCGCTACCAAACTCAAACCAATTGATATCATAAATGGACATATAACCTCCAATGAACCATTCGATATTAAACTCGATCAAATCTTATTGAATGACTATATATCGCAACACAGAGAACGAGCAAAATTGTTATACTCTCAAATTAATGCTAGTTTAGTTAAAAAGAAACAACAAATTACTGAGAAAATTAATAAAAATAGAGACGACCCGGCAATATTTAAAACTAAACAGAAAGTTTACACCAAAAAACATCTGAGACAAAAGAACGCGAATAAATTCTTGAAACCCGAGGAAATTAAAACGACTAACAAACGCAGAAAAGTGATATCCACCGCGAAACATGCAAAGGTACACATGGACAATGTAAAACGTCCACTTAGACGACTTTATTCATTCGACAACTAACACTTGCTTATCATTGCAGATTACCCGGAATCTTAGCGACACCAGATAAGATAACGTTCAAAAACCTTAAAAACAATCCTGGGTTAATTCCGGTCAAACTTGGAACTGCAAAGGTCAGAGAATATTATCATTCTATCATACATTACTATGACTTGAATCCCATCATATCAGAAATCAATAGACTTAAAATGAAATCTGAAAATCTTGTGAATTTGATATCGAAAAATTCAGAATATGAAAAAGATACGTCCAACTACTTAAAAATATTAAAATTTATGGAGACCAATGTCGAAAATAAACTGATAGAACTAATTCCTCATCCGATGAGAAATAAAAGAGGAATAATCAATGGGTTAGGATCGATTTTTAAAGCAATTAGTGGCAATTTAGATGCAAGCGATGGCGAACGCTANACCACCTTAAGGGAGAAGAGCTTATCCAGCATCGCTGACGCCATTTTATGCTGATGTTGCTGAATCGACCTGAAGACTGAACTCCATTTATAAATTAGTCAGTTGCTAGATTTCATACAGTAAACATCTCTGTAATTTCGAATTTTCACAGTTTGCAATTGAAATATATTTTTTAAAAAGTGACTTTGCGTGTACGTTGATATATTTCACGCCTTCCGACGAGTACATCTACAAAAGCTATCCGTTGTTCTTGTTCAATCTTCATGGTGAACTTGGTGCTAGGGTGGAAGGGACACACTGAACCTATAAATAGGTTCCTTGTATACTATACAATACTATATAATGTAATGTAATGTAATATGTAATATTATACAACAATCAAACATTTTTATACAAATGAGACTAATCTACCCCAAATTCCCATATTGTTCACTTCTTTATCATCTATTACTGATGCTACACCTAGACTTTCTGGAATTTTCGAGGATTTCAAGGAAAAGAACTCGCCGATACTTGAAACCAACTAATATACTTTACTGTAAGATTTTCACTGTAAAGGGTTTTACAAAAACCGCGACACTTGTTTCGCTATACAATAGCTTTCTCGAGCGCAAAAACCAGTATCATTAAGATTCTTATATAAGAACGTATTTTAATGTCACATGGTACATGGTACTAAGTGACTAGTAATATAAATAGCGTACCACTCATGGAGCACATTCACGAAACTACCCCAAACACGATGAACAATTCTACAAATAGACGTCCCTCCAATTCCTCGAGCAATTTGTCAGTTTTAAGATGTTAAGTCCGAAAGATAAACTGCCTGAGGGTTGCGTAAACGAAAAGAAGTCTCAAAAGCCGTGTCTGAGCACGAATTTATACGTACACGTGTTTGTCACGTGCATGCAGACGCTTATCCTTATCTCAGTGATGCCAATTGCCAATACGTATTTCTTCTGAGTCGTCGGTTAACAATATTGGAAAGTTATCTCTCGATTTGATAAATGCAAGCACAGGGAAGCAAATAGGAATATTCAGAAGGGTGAGTAATTCTCTTTCAATTACGTCATACAAAGGGATATATAGGCAAACAACAATATATTTTTTAAGAAAAAAGCTCTTTGACTTTCTTCTACCCATACAAAATGTAGGAAACTTTCGAAGGAAGAAGGAAAGTAATTTAGGTCAATATAAACTTTTCACAAAGATTTTTTGAACACACATATAAGTTTCTTTCGGATACACTCTAAAAAAAGTCCTTTCGAAACAACTACTTTCATATGAATATTGTCACTTATTCTCATTCAGGTTTTTGTACCACAGTTTCGTCATGGAATTGAAACACTTCATAACCTGATTTATGAACGAGCATTGATTTAAAAATTCATTTACAAGTGTGTGAAAGCCGAATGGAATGAATTCATAATTTTGGTTAGGGAACATGTTTTAACAAAATCCCGAAACAATTATTTGACATACTTCAACGGAATAATGCTATCCCTACCTTTAACCCCCGTGGAATGACAGGGGGTTGAAGGTAGAGATATTTTTGGTAGGGACCAATTTTTTTAATAGGAAGTATAGGCTTGTGATATATCGTTTGAAATATCTCTTCATTTTCTATCAAAAATTTTTATCGCTTTCGAGTTTATTACAACAATGAAGATAACATAAATTAAAATCTTGTGGTTACCGAAATTCGATAAAATGCACTCAAAAATTATTGAAATATACTCAAACCTCATTTCATGTTGGGGTATTGATAATGAGAAAAGAAGCAAAAACCATAGCGATGTTTTTTTTAGGTGGTATCCTTAAAAAAACTGTAAATAATTTTCGTGAAACCGTTAGTTTGAAACGTCTCATCAACTTGTTTGATATCTTACAACATTATCTGTCAGTATTTTAATTGAAGTTTCAAGTTCGTTAACTTCAAGTCTGATGAATGGTTAGCTTAACGGAAATGCATGAAATAGCAGTTTTACAAAAGATTGGTTACGGAGATGAAACCCAAACACACCAGGAAGTAGCTCGCCTATTTCATGAGAAATTTCCTACCGCCCATATCACAAGGAACAATAAGCAAATAGTGAAGCAATTTCGCGAGCTAGGTCATGTAGGGCGGATAAAAAAAAGCAGCTGACAATGCAATGAGTGATGAACTCAAATTGGATGTGATGCTTGAGTTCCAGAACAACCCACAGACATCGAGTAACCGGCTTCCACTATATTCAATGTTAGCAATACATCGATAGTAAACATATTTGAAGATTGAACGTTCAAGCCAGTCTCGGATATACCTACACAGTAGGTTGAATGAACTGACACCTGTCAGAAAACAACTACTCCCCTGGCTAATACCACGAAGATCGTTGGATTAAATCCGACAGGCGTCAGTGCAGGAATCTTCACAGAAAATTT
The DNA here is from genome assembly GCF_000500325.1 of Leptinotarsa decemlineata. Lineage (NCBI taxonomy): Eukaryota > Metazoa > Arthropoda > Insecta > Coleoptera > Chrysomelidae > Leptinotarsa > Leptinotarsa decemlineata. The sequence continues at coordinate 2,504 of NW_019293589.1, read as the reverse complement.
CCTGCATATGCAGTTGGCAATACAACTGAAAGAGTCGATCTTCAATTTTGAAACGGGCACACTTGCATCAGTGCAAGATGGTGCAAGTGCAAGACTGGCTTGTGCAAGACTGGCAGTGCAAGACTGGCTTGAATGTTTAAAGTTGATTTCTTTACATTTGTTTACTGGCAGTCTTCAAGCATAGCCCACCGGCTAATAAGAAAGTTTTTCTTCCTTATTCAGAAGAATCGGACACATTTCGGATATGCAGTTGGTTAGTACCTCGTCCACTAGATGGAGTGACATTTTTTAAAAGAACGAATAACGCTTGCGATTAGGTCGGTCACGCCTGATATGTTAAATAATTTTAGAAGACAGTTTTGTTTGAGATTAGGATGTTGCTGAAACGTTCGCGGTGAACATTTTGAACATTTACTTCGTCAAGATCCATAATGCTTTTTCGTATTCTACATTTCATTACGTTTTGCATTACTTTTCAGTTTTTGAGTGTATTTTATCGAAACGGTATATCACAAACCTGTACTTCCCATTTGAAAAATTGGAGGTTGTACCTGTCATTCGAAGGGGGTTGAAGGTAGGGGTGTCATTTTTACGTTAGAGAATTTCAAATTATAATTTACATTCTACGTGTGTCGGTATTCCTTTCAATCATGTACAGTAACCGAAATAATAAATTCATTCCATTTGGCTTTTACACACTGTATAATCCCGAATGTGTGATTATTGAGTTTTGAATTTAACCTATTTAGGAATTTTAAAAGAAGCTTAACTGTAATCTAACATGAAGAAACAAGTGAATTTTCTTCCAACACATGGTTCGAAAAGGTACAGTTGTGTAGCAAAAACCTGATTGCACGTCAGGTTATAGGATTTTTGTTGATATCGTGGTAGGAAACTTGGTCTAAATGGGGTTTTCAGAAAATCATGTCTACATTTCAATCAACAAATAATCGTTGATCTATTCTTCTCATGGTCCATATATGAACTTGTCGATGAACTTTGTGTTCCTTAAAGTTAATAAATAAACAACAATAATTTTATGTAACGGCTGAGATTTTGTAGAAGTAATTGATGTTCAAGATTCAGTTTCAGGAGGACTACTAATAACAGATCGTAATTTCCCAGAATTTGTGGAAACTACCATTTATGTTAATTGAAAATAGGGTTGGCATGAGAAATTGATCTCGAAACGAATTCAATAATGCTCTGCTCAATTGTGAAAGCTTCTCTGAGAGCGTTCTAGGAAAGACGAAGTAGTGATTATTGAAAATAATATGCTTCGAAAGACTCTGAAGATGCCAATAATAATAAAATAATTGCAGCGAATCATTCCGTTCTTCACTTGATATTTCCAGTATAATAACAATCAATTGAGATATTAGTAATTAGGTACAATAGATTTGATTCAATTTTAAGTGGTCTTTGATTCCACATCAACGATAAATTTATAAAATAATCGAAGTTAATTTTATTATTCGACGTTCCATTTCTAGAAGAGTCCACAACATTCGTGAGTATTTTGAAACTATCAAGAAAGTAATTGTAGTAGTTCCATTGCCCCATTTGTGAAAAGAAGGTTCTCATTCTCTCCTGTAAGGCTTACTTTTGATAATATACGAGCTGGAAGTTTTTCCCTCTGGAATATATTTCAGAACATTAAAGAAAAGAACCTCTGTGTATATTTTAGAATGTACTAGTATCATTTTGGAACATTCGAAGAAGTTATATGTAATTTCACATACTTGAAAAATGTATCAATTTTCAGGTGAAAGGGGTGGTTTTGAAAATACAAGGGACAGTATCATCCTAGAACAGAATATTCTGGAATGTTCGAAAATGATCTAGAAGATCAGAATCATTCGGAAATATCCATTATTATGAAACGATCAGTGATAATCCTTCAGTTAGAATACAGTTTCAAACCACAACGGCCTTCAAACCAGAATGAAGATTGTAACACCGAGTTAGTACAAAGTTTCAATTTTGCCACTCTTTCGAGTCTCGTTGAATGACGTAGAATTTACCATGTGCAAATTAATTTTTTATGTTGGTAATGAAGAGTTATAGTCCTGATTTGATTAAATTGATTACGATTATAACTTTCATATAGTTACTGGATTCAAACTTCTGCCTGACTACTTATTCTTCATCTGATACGTTATTCAATTAAATTGCGTATTGAATTTTTCTAACTCGAGATGATGAATTCGTTCAACCTAAATTTGGTTTTCTAGCTTTTGCGTTATTATTTTATCGAATGATTTTTTCCATCTGACTTTTATTGAGTTCGACACAAACTATATCAGAAGAGATTAAATATATTCCAACTTTTCCATGCTTTTTCTTTAGAAATATCAATTGCTGATTGTTATGAATGACTTTAATTGTCACAAATGATGTAAACTTATGGATATTTGTCAAGAAAATGTGAAAAAAATTGAAAAAATCCTCGCCCTCAGTCTCTTCTGTTCTATCTAAAAAATTAACTTTAAATGTTCAAGCCC
>NW_019293588.1:17703-35198 GCF_000500325.1 Leptinotarsa decemlineata | reverse complement strand
AAAAAATTAAAAATATATTCGACATATATTCAACTAGTGAGTAACCTAGCCTAAATGCCAAAAATGGTTGAAACTGAAAATAATTCACTATAACTCAATACTGATGAATATTGATACTAATTAGCTCTTCAGTAATCAGTATTGAAAAGCTATACCTTCATAGATCAAATACAAAAAATTATTGCCTTTTGGAAAATGGGGAAAGCATGTACTCAAGCAAATCTTAGCTATATTAAAACATACTCGTATGCAAAAGTGTCAACAGCATAAATAAAATATTCTTCAATTCTTCTGAGATGGGTGGAAACCCCCCCTTCTCTCCGCCCTTTGTGTGTGAAACTTCACTCGGAATTCTTTGAATTTTATTTTCTACACCCATATGGACCTGATTTGATCCAATTTGGTCTAGAAACCCTTCATCTCATCCGTTATTTTTTTTAAGTTGTCATAAAAATAATACATAACTAAATACTGCAATTAAAGGTGTTTTATTAGAATAAAGCAAAGAAAAGTAATATAATTTAATAAAATATTCTTTCGCAATATTGTTGGTTTGTTGCCATGCCGAAATGATTCTTCAAACTCAAATTGAAAACAGGACAATTTTTTTGACATAAATTCCCAAAATACATAAAATTTCTGAAGAGAAATAAATCTGGCTTCAAAGGTTTTATATGATTATAAAAGATAATATGGTAAAATATGACCTTTCTTACTAAAACTGAATTGAAACATTGTTACTAATAGTAATCCACACAATAAAAATGTATTTCGTTTTTGAAATGTTAATTTCATTCTAGAGACACCACAGAGAAAGTTAGGGGGAACTTAATTGGTATTCCTAATGCCACGAAGGTGACCTGTAAACATTACCTTGAATATGCTACTTGAACAGTTTTAAATAAATAACAATTGAACATAATTTGTATAAAATACCAGTGGAGGGAGCATTGACCTTCTGCTATAAACATACAGGGTTATATGGAATTTTTCTTATCTATTACTGTTCTTCATATAAACATATATTGTAATATGTTTCAAATGAATGGAAAATATACCTATAGATATTGGTTTTGCTCTTTTCTAAAACTAGCCACTGAATTAATATCAGTTATGAGCAAATAAACTATACACAGAAATCAAAGAGTGGTACTGTTATATTTAGGAGATTTGAATGATATGAGTAAATGATTTTCTCAAAGCGAAACAACTTTTACCTTTTTTTTTAGAGAATGTAACTTTCAGGTTTGTTTCCATTTTGTAGTATTATATCAGCCATACATTAATGCAATTCTCATGCAGTGCTGGTCTGGTGATAGACAAGAAATGTCTTGCAAACAAGTGCAATATACATTTGTTTTGACATTGCAGCCTATAGATAAAATAAAAAAATAATATTCATAGAAATAACCTGTCTTTCTTTTGCTCTTTTACCATTATGACTCTGATTATTCAAATAATAATCATTAACACAATAACATAAACAAAGTTGAAAGCACATTAAAGCTGCATTCGAGTTGAAGCCCGATCGAGCAGGCACTGCGGTGCTAGAGCTTCTGAAGTCATTGACAGGTTGTTCCAAAAACCTCATTTCAAAACAAATGGCATGGGGGAATTATTTGAAACTTAACAATAACTACACTGTAAATAAAAGTTGAAAGGATAACAGAGAAGGTGATGCACAAAAGTTCTAAGAACTTGATAAAACACAATGATCCTCAAAACAATGTAAATCTTAAATATATATTACGTTCTGAAAAAGTTACTCGCCATACCCAATGAAGAAAATGGGACATGCCCGAAGGGTATGCCTGGAACCAAAACAAGTGCTACAGTTCACATCCCGAGTTTCAATAAAAACGCCATGAGGTCATGCAGGCACACCTAAGGGTTTCATACAGTAAATGTGAAGAAATGAGAACAAATAGTTTATTTACAACTGTGCTGTTCTTATAGCCTTTAAATATTATTTCCTACAAAACAGTTCTGAGTATTGAAGTACTGCTACCATAAAAAGTGATAGATGTAAAATAAACTATGTACACTTACCTTTGCTGACTGTTAGGGTTTACAGCAGTATTATCATCGTTCATGAAATCCTCCATACATTGTTCCATTAGTGCTTCTTCCTCTAATCTTTGCATCACCTGTATTATGAATTTAATCAAATAGTTGAGGCATTACAGATATGTCATTTTCCTCACCTCTTTATCGAATTCTTCCTCGTTTTCCATCCAAAGGTATTCAGAGAAGTCAGTTTCAGGGGCAGCATTGAATTCCTCCACATTGTTCCTTATTGCTTCAGAAAAATAGGAGTTTTCCTCATAATCATATATAGTATTATCAGCTGACTTATTTGGTGGCATTTTCATAGTCTGAAATAATAACTAAAATTCTTTATGGGCAACAAAATACATTATGCAGGACATTCTCCTCCATTTTAGGCAAGTGGCACAACAAAAAAAGATGCTGCTCACCAAAGTTTGAAAAGCCACGATAGGAAAAATTTTGGATAAGGTAGTATTTATTGCTTAGTGTTCCCTTAAACAATAATGATTTTATTTCTCTGATATCCAATTTCTTCTTACCAAAACCGATATTAATAGCAATTAAACACTTCGCTTATGTTGTCAAACAAGAGTACGATACATCAAGACAAGCAAGCCAGTTCTGCCAGTTTTGGTTGGTTGGTTTTGGTCGGTCAGTGTCAGAATTAAAAGAAAACAGTGTTTGTCGAATGTTCTGTCTCTTTCAGGCATAAAGATGATACTTTCTAATAAAATTCAATAGATGGAGACACATTTGTCATTTTTGATTATTTGTCAATTTAGTCAAACCATAGTATAAAGATATTATCTGTATACCATAGTATGGAGATAAAATGATTAATACTATGGTCAAATTCGCTATCGTCTTGGCAACTTGCATTACAGCCGCCTCGAATAAATCAATCTAGAATCAGAATCATATCACAGGATCAGATTCACATCGCGCAATTTTTTTATAGAAAACAATAAGTGAAATAAAAAATGAAACTTCAAGTATTTCTTCGTAATACAGATATAAAAATGCCAAATTTTTAGACTTTCCAAAATTCTTACCGCTGGCGGTATCTGGTGGATGAAAATGAAAGAAAGTGAGTCACAGGTATACTATGAAATGATTGTGAAGTGGATTGTATTTATTGATGATTAATCATAATCGTAGTGGATTTCTCTACGTTTTTATAAGATTACTACGGGTGGCGCTTGTGTTTAGAAAAGTAATTCAAATTCAAGGTCAAATCAAATATAAATGGTAAATTATTTCCAAATTTGAATATTTTGAAGAAAAAAAAAAGCTACTAGATAATTTTGTAGTACTGTTTGAGTTTTCTGAGGTCCAGAAAGGAAGAATCAAATAATATCTGCGTTTTTTATTTTTTAATGTATAACTGGCAGTCGAATTTGCGAATTGAATGAAATCACCCAAATTTAACCTTTAACCTAACATGGCCTACATTAAATGCGGTAAATGCAACAAAAATATTTGTTGCAAATTTGATAGTAATTATATAAGCAGTTATGTTATCTGAAAATATAAATCCCAAAAATACATACTTCTAGGTCTAGTCAGGCCTAGTTATGTTAGCCCCCTGTTGCCAATAATTATAAAATCTCTGAAATGATAACTATTATAGACGACAGTGTAGTAATGGCTAATTCACAATTGCATATACAGGGCTTTTTATGATGATCGTTAATTAGCCGTTTCTGACAAACTATGTACCTACCTTAGAAAAAGTTACAATTTGTATACTTGAGGTATTGGTCTCTAACGTACACATTAATATTTTTTAATAGTGTGCTTTGGAAAAATAAATAAACCAATTATTTAACGTCAGACTTTCGTTAGTGGTTTTGACTGATTGTGATAGCTACCAATTATAATAGAATAATGTCAAGATTAGGTTACAGTAATGAAGATTTCTTGAANTTTTAGTGCAAGAGAGTTCAAGATTATCAGCATTTATAAAAGTTCATATTTGGTAAAAAAAATATCGAAATTAATTTATATCTTCTAAACGGTAATAGATAGGTATAGGGAAATAGTATATGAATTTGTTGACAAAGTGATAATGAATCATACTATGATATTATATACGGGGTGTTCCATTTGAACACCCCCATTTGTTCGCTACTTTATAGTGGAAGCGACAACACCGATTCGTCTAAAATATTTTAGGCGTGTAGGTCATATTGACTTATGCATACTGTGGAATTTTCAGGTTGATCCGTTGAATAGTTTGCCAGAAACGGCTAATTAACGCTCATCATGAAAAGCCCTGTATACATTATTAATAACGAGTACAACATGAAATTATAGTTCAGACTTAAAATAACCCTCTCTTGAATTTGAAACAAGATAATATATCCAAAACAAGCGCTGCTCCCAAATACCAGAACTGCGACACTCTTTTCGATGCGTGTTTCTCGATTCATGACAAGATATCCATCTCGGAAAAAGTTTACGTAAAAAAGTGGTCGATTTTTCGTACTATTCAACAAGAAGAACAATAGTATGATATCACTTGCGCTGAAATAGCGCTATCAACTTTTTTTTAAAGAAAATGGGTCTATGAGTTTTATATCATTTGTAAGATTATGAACACAAACCATAATAATTATAATTTCAATGATTTTTTTTCAAAACTCACTCCAGTTCATCGCAGTACTTGTTCAAAATGTTTACCATTCACTTCCTAATAATGATTTCTGTTTACAAATCCATTATGGAATGTTTCTGAAATACTTTCGTTGCAATCACATCTTATTCAATCTATGAGTGACTGCGGTTGTATGACGTATACTCAGTATATATAGATTTCATGAAACCCACAAAAAATCTAAGGGTGTCATATCAGGCGATCTAGCAGACAATTGTAAGGGACCACGTCTACCTATCCACCGATTTGAATAGTTGTCATCCAGCCACTCTCGAACCAGCCTGTCGTAATGAAACTTGATAACTAAGTTGAAAAGACGTTTGGGTTTGCATGTCCTATTTTATCAATCATAGGCTTGATACAACTCGAGAACAAGAGTACCTGACCGATTCGAGGGCACAGTAAAGCACATCAGTAGATAATCGAATTATGTGTTCCTCTGATCATGTGATTTCGTGATCCTGGAGCGGACAAGTCAGCTGTGGCAGAACACGCGTTTAGTGAAGAAGACCACATAATTTTGTTTGAAAACACAGAAGTAATTGTCCCCAACCAGGGATATTATAGCCGAATTGGCCGCGGTGGTAGTGCGCCCGACTCACGATCGGAAGACCGTGGGTTCGATTCCTGCCTCGACCAGATATTTTTCTCGAGAGAATTTATCTGGTTGAAGCTGGAATGATTCTGCAACCGTGTTAGGAACCACACGTTAAAAGGTAAGACCTCGTTAGTCCTTAGCTCGCACAAGTTTCTCAACTTCTGAGAGTTGTCGTTCGTATGGGGGCGACAGCTGATTAACGGAAAAATAGGTTTTAAAAACAGATTTAAAAAAAACAGACTGGTTTGGGAGGCAATAGAGATCCACAAACACACGGAGAATTGCAACAGAAAAGAAGATGCGGTGAACCTCAATCGAATATGGAACCCCATTTTAAGGAATTCGAGAATAACGAACAGAATGACAACAGGCAGCAAGATTGTTAATGTTCCAGGTTCAAGTACAGGTACTAGTGTAGGTACAAATACAGGTACCAATACAACTGATTACCTGACAAGGCATAAATACGCTTTACGAAGCCTAAAAGTTAGTCATCGGACAGCAAGCCATGATGGTTAAACCTCTGAAGAAGCTAGTAACTTCGCAATATATTTTATGTGTGCTACTTCAATTCCGGTGCTCAAAATATCAAATACACTCTGAATTCATCTTTTGAAACCTATCTCTCTAATATTTCTCAAAGCTTTGTATTTTTTTCTAAAACTGACAAAATGTAATTGTTTTGAAAGTATGTCATTGGTTAATGGTTCTGCATTCATAAGTGATTAAATTTAAGGTAGGTACATTTTAAAATTTTGATCATACTACCTGAATATGTTCATGTAATTGAAAGTCTGTGATATATATGCAATAGAGATCTGGGAATATTCTCAACATTTTCCGAATGAGGGCTGTGCGAAACTTGAACTTCACTGATTTGTCAGAATTTTATGTGTAACGTCAACAAAAGATCATTTTCGCACTCCTTCAGAATTTGAATTTGCTGAATATTCTAGTTTGAAATCTTCAAGACTGACTAATAGATTACAACTGATTTTATAATTGTTTGATTTAGCTCAAATAGAATTATGTATAACAATGATAATTTACTGTACAATTTTTAAAAACAAATAACTAACTGCCACAGATCCTCAATTGCTTTGATCGGATTCAAATGTGTCTGCATTTTGTTCATAGTATTCAATTTTTCAAGTGATTCGAAATCTGGGAAGTTGTGATGGATACCTAAAGAGTCTGGCTTTGTAAAAGCCTTTTTTGTGATATGTAAATAGTCCTAATTTGAGTACTCTACTCAAAGCCAGCTATATGTTTCTCAATGTTAAGTTGTTGATGAATGTTTGCTAAAAGTGACCAAAAATACGGAACATTCAGCGAATCCCTATTTATATTATATGAGCCCATAAAAAAATGTTATACACACTTCTTGGATGAGTGGAATTTCAACTGAAGTATGTTCATTTTTAAACATTCCAATGTGATAATTATCTGTTTTCTGATAATCATTCTACAGCTTTTGATATATGTCAACTTGTACTCTATATTCAAATAGATGCAGAATAGGAAAAAAATCGGAGTATAAAATCTGTGTGACCAAAAGTTTCTATTCTATTCATTATTCGTACCTCTCATTCCATGTATTGAGTGTTCTGTTTGTTCGTTTATAGAATTCAGTATTTGTTTCACCACTGCCAATGACTTGTGTTACGTAGTTAATTTTTTAAGTTTATTCATCAATGTTTCCTGTTCTTATATACTGTAGATCACAAAAAGGCTCATTTGCTTTAAATATATATTTTTGAATATCAAGAAATTCTATTTCCATAATGATATTGAAATGCTCGTATTAAATTATATCTCAATTTTGAAAAACGCTGTTTCAATAAAATCGATAAATCGCAATGTCATAACTTTCTTTATGACTATAAGTTTCATGGTATTAGTCTTCAACAAAGTAATGAGGTCAAAGATCTATTTTCTCCACATCGAATCTGTAGTAGCCAAAAGCGAACACATTTGAGTTGGGAAAGAATAAATTTCGGAATATTTGGAAAAACGAACATCAGACATATTCTTTAACCAACATAATTCCGAGATATATGTTCGACACAAAGTTCGTAGCTGAACATGGAAAGGGAACTATACGTGCAGAAGAGATCTTCATTTCACTTACCTACTCGGTAAGTATACATCAAGTCTTCCAGGCTTTCTAGTTCAAAACCCTGTCGTATGTTAAGACCAAAAAATCAAACCAGGGATTTTGGAACTAATTGGCGATTGTCTTCACTAATGTTACGTAATTACTCATTTTTTAACCTGTTTGAATACAACAAATGGTTGAAAAAACCATGAAGAATTATCAAAGAAGACTATCTCAACTTTTTGTTCAAAAACAGATTCTGATCTATCGGAGATAGTCGGCGTCAAATGTAAGGTAAACATCTATATTCTCGTCCAAATCATTTATATGGATGAGTACTGGACTTACGATAGAACTTTATGGACACCGGCAGGTTTATCAAGTCTTGATCCAGCAGTGATACAAAACCCGATTATGAGGCACTGGATCACATGAGGTAAACAATATATGAACAACGCAAATTACATCCAGAAGAATGACAACAATCATTCAACAAGGTATCTGTACAAACTAGAACAGGGAATAAGATTGTTGGAACAATAAGCCCATGGGACTGCATTATTGTACAGAAACTTGGAAAAATAGACAAAAGTAACTGCTCCAAAGTAGCTAAAAAATAAAACACTATTTGTTAGTCACTGCGCATCACTTTGCCAGTAATAACGTAGTTTTTTAAGCCGTACTAAAAAAGATATATGCGCACACTGATCATTTGAAGATCACAAACTGTAAACCTACATATAGATAGAATAGAAGTAATTCAATGACGATTTTTAAAACACCCAAGCCTAAAGACTGATAGCATTTATCCACCAATAGGCACAACCCACTCTGAGTTAGTACAAAAGCATAACTTTTTCAGTCTCGAAAAAAGGCATGAGTATTAACCTATATAATTATCAAAAGCATAGTTGACTGCTCAACATGATTGGAAAAGTTGAATATTTATTAATATCCTAGAATCTGTTCCAGACACCCGAGTACTTTTTACATAAAAACATCTCGCACAAATGTTCTGGAGAATTCTCCGCTCCATACCCTGTGTAAAGTGACATGTTCTGTTAGCGATTATCTGGATGTGTTCAGTTGCTACATAAAATCTCACTTTTTAAAATAATTGTTTTGTCACTTTTGTCCTGTAGAGTGTATTACAAATAAATAAATAATTAAGGTTTATATTATCATGTATACATACTGACCATTCACTGGATCCTCTTCCCACAGCTGCGCATCACGTTGCCAGTACTAAAGTGTTTTTTCATAGGCACCAACGGAGACTTATGTTCACACTATCATTTGAAATGATGTTGATTGTCTACATGACTTTTTCTGGTGTGTAGACCACATTTCATTTTTTAAATATACTGATCATTTGACATTAGGCTCAAGTTAGAAATCGAACTTTGATTATGAGAGTTGAACCTGTACTCGACTTTGTGTTGTGTAACACTTTGGTAATACTTGAGTGGTATGAACTATTGTTTATATAATTCTCATTAATACGAGACGTAAAAAAATGATAGAAGCAGCTCTTTAGGTTCGTTGTCACATCAATAGGATTCCACTTATGTCTCGCTTGCGTTTACGCAATCATTTTGATCAAATACTTTTCTTGATTATTCACATTTTGTCTTCAATAGAGGACTGCCTGTCGGTACTGACGATGCCCAACAGACTGAAGCAGCTGTCTTCCGGTGACTCTTAAATTGAAGTCAATATGGGAATGATCATAATATAATTTTCATGGAATTATTTTCCAGCAGCTTGGAGTGCATTAACCTTTCTCGATTTCATATCATTTCTAGAAAGATGTGGATTCGTTTTCCGATGGCATTCCAGGATAGCTTCCCAAATTTCTGTTACCGCAGTTGTCAGTTGATTGGTCAAACCACCAACACTGACATAAAAACTTGGCAAGTTGAGTTGGTTGTCACACCAATAGGTGGTTCCTTATATCTTGCTAGCGTTTACACAGTTATTTTTATCAAGTACTTTTCTTGGTTATTCACATTTTGTCTTCAATCAAGGACCACCTGCCCGGTACTGACGATATCCAACAGGCTGAAACAGCTGTCTACAGGTGCCATTTCGAATCTTGAATAATAAAGTTTCCAATAGTGCTAATCAAATCCAAATAACTTCATAAAAAAACAACTTTTGTACTGAATCTTGTGACAAACCTATTGTACTTATGCTACGAGTTTGAGGAGAAAATTATATTTTTCTGTAAATCCACCCTATCCATAATGAACATCGAGACTGTTTCAACATTGATAAATATTTTTACTTCTACTTTCTGTAAGCTGCAAATTGAAGTGAATGTTCAAGCTTAATTTTTGTCTAATAAAATTATAAACAATCAACAAAATTCAATGAGTATAAATACCATATTGGCTGTCAAAGTTAGCCAAAAATATATTCTCTACATGTATGTCAATTATATACTTATTTACAAATGAGATTGAGTCCTCTGAGAAAATATATTTAAGGCTGTTGAGTCAATCGCAAACCTTGAAACAATGCACTAATCATAAAGTCGCAGTAAAATGACAGAGAATGAAATTCGTGACATTAATCAAGAATAAAATTTTAACACAACGCCAGAGTTAACTATCAATGGGATAAAACAAGAAATCAAGGTGATAAGTAGGTTAACATATAAAAGCACTCAAATTTGTATGATCACCATCAACAATAATTCCATGCTTTTTAATTGAAAATGATCTTACTTTCCTTTAGCATACTTTCCTAGTTCATTGAGTTCTGAAACTGAGTTCAATGAATTATATTCCACACCATAGAAGAAGCTATGAATATACATATCAAATATTAATTGAAAAAGAAAATACTATCTCAATTGGTTTCTGATCTTTATTCATGAACTAATTTGAATGAATTAAATCTTGGAAACAATGATATCAATATGTATCATATTCTAGTAAAAAAAAACATCTATAAAAAGGAAACTAAAAAACTGTTTCATTCGGATAAATATTGATTGTAATCGTTCTAAATGGTCAATAAGAGCATTCAAACTGATTGCACTATTTGATAAATACCATTAATAGCAAAAAAAAGCTATAAAAAATAATGTTTTTTTCTAAAAAGTCGCTTTGCTTCGATAAAAAGTTAAATGTGATGTATGATCACAAAAATTTGAACTCACCATGTAATACAATTTTTTTTTTTTTCATCGGAAGTAGAAAATAATTTAAGAGAGCCATTATTTATTTCTAAAATCATCCCATTTTTGAAGCCTAATCAACCGAAAGGAAATGAAATTAAGAGTTTTATTTACAGTGTACGAGATCTCTTTGAGGGCATTTGATTAAGACGACGTTGTGGTTGGTGTGTCTTGAGGCGCCCTTCGGCTGGAAGGGACAAATTCAGCTGCTTCAGGGTTCAACTTTGAGTTTGCAACATTTTCTGTAGATGTTGGAGCACTGAAAATGTATTCAGAATATAAAATTTGCCTCATAAATGTGCTTACAATTTCCCAGTGAATGTATTCAGATCCAAGGACACTTTAAAAAAGGTTTAATACTCAACCGCTTCCCAACGTTTCGGCAAAGTCTCATTTGCCATCTTCTGGTGATGTCTGGTTTTTTCAACTTGACTGATTAGTTCGAACTCTGTGTCTCAATTTATAGGGATGGATGTTTCCCTTTACCTGCGTTGCTGCCCCACTACCTGTGTTTGCTCGACTACAGGTAATAAGACCAAAACAGGTAGTTGAGCAAACACAGGCAGTGGCAGCAACGCAGGTAAAGGGAAACATCCATCCCTATAAATTGAGACACAGAGTTCGAACTAATCAGTCTAGTTGAAAAAACCAGACATCAAACGTTGTGAAAATAATCCTTATGGGGATAAAATACACAGAATACGGATGAAATAATTCGTGGACACAACACTCAAAAAATAGGGGCAAACCGCGGACACGTGTTTCTGGATATTGGCCTCATCAGCGTGGTGCGGCCAATTGTAAAGATGGGCAACACTTGTTGTTTTCTGCTTTCGGCAAACAAGTGTTGCCCATCTTTACACTTGGCTGCACCGCGCTGATGAGGCCAAAAAAGTCTAGTGACGTTAAATATGGAGAACGTGCAGGCCAGTGTATTGGAACCTGGAAAAGTCGTTTGCTTCGTTGTACCTCCTCAAAAACCCTTCACAAAATAATCTACGAGGCCATAATCACCAACATCTAGGGCCATCACATTCTGCAGGCGAAATGGGTACAATAGTTGTTCACGTGCTACCCAACTTACTGTTGATTTAGGCACTTGTAAACTATACGAAATGGACCGAGTGCTCTTAGGAGGATCTGCTTCTAATTGTTCAAGAATTTGTTCTCCGTAACATTATCTCTTGTTCTATTCATATCACAATGGTGTTTACTGAACTTAAAGGATCCCATATCGTTCAATCGTCGATGCATAGCAATAACAGTAGTGAAATGAGGATGACGTCTCTGTGGATATCTATTTTGATATAATTCAGTAGCGGCTCTGGCATTTCCCCTTGTTTCACCATGAACGAAATGCATATCTGTATATTCTTTAAATGAATAATCCATTATGACACCATCTTCACTGAATGAAATGATAACAGATGTCTAATGTAAGTATCAATACATCAGTTTGTTTCTACTGGGAACATGTACATGAGTGTGGTGATACTATAAACGCTAGTCTTGAAAAGGTGTATAGATATTGCTCTGCAAATCTGCTGAAGGTGAATGTAAATAAAACAAAATGGATGTTATTAGGGAAACATAGAGATCATAATAATGAAAACCTACTTCTACGCTTGAATGACAGTAACATAGAGAAGGTAAACAAATTCGTGTACTTGGGTGTAACTATTGATAGCAACTTGAAATTCAAGTAACATGCTAATCAAGTTATCAAAATAATAGCTTACAAAATCAACTATTTAAGAAGATGTTCCCCATATATGAGCCAGTGGTCTGAATTATTAGTCTACAACTCCATAAACCTTCCACACTAGAATTATTGTTCTACTATTCTGTTCTTTCTCAATCAAAATGAAATAAACAGACTACAAAAGATGCAGAATCGTGCTATGTGAATAATTTTACAATATTCGAGGATAACACCCATAGCAAATATGTTGCAAACCCTTCAATGGCTACCAGTGAAGAAACTCTTCGAGTACACAAATTTTTATTTTTAAAATCAAAATTGGAAATTCACCTGTATATCTACAGTGGCTGAAATACATGGGCATAATACCAGAAATAGAAACAATATAAAAGTTGAAAAACATAAAAAAATAGTACACATAATTCTTTATTTCATAAAGGAGTAGTACATTGTTTTAATGACCTCCCTCAAAAAATTAAAGATAGTGGTTCGATAAATATATTCAAAAGACGATTGAAGGATTTCTTAATGAAAATATAGTATATTCCTATGTATGACTTTCTTATGTAACTTTCTATTTATACATTTGTATTTTTAATCAGAATGTTTGTATTTTTTCATATTGATATTATTGTATTTATAATGTGACAATGAATTAGTTTTTCAACTAAATAAAGATATATATAACAATGCCGGTCTAGTTCAGACTCATCCGAAGCATCTTTTCAATTATTCCATTAGCTTCAGCTTTTAGCTTCTGAGGATGTGAATTGACTGTACTGCTCCAAAATATTTTTCTTTCGGTTCGTGATAACTGCTTGCTAAGTCGAACCTTCCAGACTAGTTTGTATGCCATTGATCGATGCATAAAAGATACACAAATTTTTTATTCTTGTTCTTCTTCAACAGCGCTCGAAAGGTACTTGCAGTATCAAACGAAACGTTTGATACTTCAAGCCGACATCTTCAGCAGTGTAGGCTCTGACTGAGAGGAAGAAGGTAGTATCTTGAAGTCTCAGCAACAACTAACTGAAAAGCTGCGTGTTCATTCGTATTTATACTAGTAGGAGGTAGTGAGGGTACGATGTCCATGAGAATGCTCTCTTCTGATTCGCCCGCACTTGTACAAGGTTGATCTGATTGGTCCATGTTGTACATAGGTGTTCTATCAATGGAATGTGGAGCGGAGTTGTATTCCCATTATTTTCTGGCCTTCTTGAGTACTGGATACCACATTGTGCTGTTAACTCAGTACTGGATACTACTGGTACTATTGAAAATTGTAATTTTGTTCATTCTTTAACAATTATTGGTTTTTCAAGTATTTTTGACACATATTTTCAACATAATTTACATTTGTTGATGTGTTGTTCGACATCAGCATCCAGGTTCACCAAATAAAATAGTGATTCAACTCTACCCTGAGTTTTAGTAGTACCAAGGTGCGATTCATTATTTTTTTTTTGTCATTTTTGTACTTGAAGAAATGTGCAATCAATGTTTATTGTTGAGATAAACCATACTAGAATTTTATCTCGATTACTGAAGTGAAATTGAATACGAGGTCTGTTAAAAAAAGGCGAATTTTCATTTTTCACAAAAAAGATTTATTTATTCATCAATTTATATTTTTTTCTTATTAGTCAGTGGGCTATGCTTGTAGACTGGCAGTAAACAAATCTGAAGAAATGAACTTTAAACGTACACGCCAGACTCGAATATACCTACACAGTAAGTACCTACACGTGTTAGGAATCACACGTTAAAAGGTAAGACCTCGTTAGTCGTTAGCTCGCACAAGTTTCTCAACTTCTGAGAGTTGTCGTTCGTATCGGGGCAGCACCTGATTAACGGAAAAACAGATTTTTTTTTAAACAGTAGGTTGAATGGACTTTATGTCTTTAGGACTTTAGGTCGATGATGCACTGATGAGTGGCTAATGAGCCCGAAACCGGTCTGCAAGTGTGCCCGTTCCAAAATTGAAGATCGACTCTTTCAGTTGTATTGCCAATTGCATATGCAGGAAATTTTCTGTGAAGATTCCTGCACTGACGCCTGTCGGATATAATCCAACGCTCTTCTTGGTATTATCCAGGGGAGTAGTTGTTTTCTGATAGGCGTCAGTCCATTCAACCTACTGTGTAGGTATATCTGAGACTGGCTTGAACGTTCAAAGTTTATTTCTTTAGAAATGATTATCTATTCTGGATCATTCAATTGAAAGGTAGATATATATTTATTCACCGATTCACATACCACTGGCACATTTGTTGCATGTCGAAGTTGTAATTGAAGTGAATTAAAATAATTAAAAATCTCTGAATTGTATCTTATAAACTTCTAGATACGGTACCTATATAGACATACATACATATATACATAGACTCAGATCACACCCAAATTACATAAAAAAATAGGTACATATTGACCACGTTAAAATAGAAAATGATGGAATATTTATATCTATTTGAAATGCAATGGACATATTTAAAACGTCATCAATAGAATAGTAACAGTACACACCATGATACCAATAATTGTTGATTTTCACTTGAGATAAGCTTGAGTCTGTTTGCGGTGAACCAATACTCTGTCCTTTCTAACGAATATTCAGCATATTTCCACAAAGTCCTTATTATCATTGATGAAAGTAATGCCATCGGCAAAAAGACTACTTCTTATAGGTAGATATGCCGTTTAAAAAACAAGGGCTGAGCCTTGAGATACACCGTATCCAGTATGTGGTTACCAGATTGACAACTGAACCAAGGTAAAAAATATACTTTGAAATGATCTTGAAAAAAAGAGGAAAGTTCTTACTTATTCTATCCTTGTTTTCGGGGAAGCCAACACAAATTTTATACATATCTTAGTTACAAAGATTTTTAATTTGATCTGTAGTATATTTAAGTTATTAATGTTTTGTTGAGTTTGATGGTTCATGATGTATATTCAGTGTTTCTGACTGACTCCATGATTTTTTTCCTTCTGGAAATACAAATGCAATTATATTCAAATTCAATGTTTTCCAATTTTTGTTATATGACTTGCTACAAATGTAATTTACATGAATGTAGTCAAATAAAGTATGTCTATGTCTAAGTGGTAGACCTAAACAGTGCACTATTTTCCATGCACTATTTTCCATAGAAAAACAACTTGATAACCAGTTTGCTATGATTATTACTTATTGAACTTCAATGAAAACTGGTTTTGGGTGAGGATTGTCTAAAGTTTTGTGACTCAATTCTATTTAGATGGTATTGTCAACCACCTAAAACGGTGCTACGATATGTATGAAAATATTCAAAGAACCTCGATACTAGATTAAAAACCAAACTGTATTACATTAGGGACTCTCCAAAAGCATTGGCAAATACAAAGTTATCACATTGATTATTTTAATAATAATTGTAATAATGGCCTTGACTAATGGCTTTAAAGAACGAGGGAAGTTAATAATTATTCCATCCTTGTTGTCAAGTGAATTGACAGAAATATATGGGGTGGCAATGGTAAAAGCACTAAAAAACGAAAGAATATAAAAAATATTGAACAGAAGTCGTTTTTTGTGAAGGCAAAATTATTGAATACAACAAACTACTGATGAATAAAACATTTTTCTTAGTGAAAAATACTTTGATTTTATGCAGTAACTTATTGGGGTAAACTGAATAGTTTGCTACACTTCTTTCTACAATTTTTCAGATTGTGGAAGGCAACAAATACCCAAAACAAGGTCGATGAAAGTCTTATTTGAGTATAGAATGTGGCACCAGACGACCCCATAAAAGTCATTTCAACACCAATATGATGTTATAATGATGGAATATATTTGTCCACAACTCAATTACGTCGAATGCAAGGATGTGTGAGCGTGATTAGACGCTGCTGAGAGTTGAAAACATGAACATTCGAAGCTGAAAAATTAATAGAAGGGATATTGTGAAGCGATGCAAGACATAATTGGTTTGAAAAAGTTCTCATCACACCCATCATCACTCATGACTTCACATGATCTTGAGTCGCACCTCACACAGTCTTGAACATGACCTGCAATGTGCGGTGCGAAGTTCGATATCAATGATCATCACTTTGTCACCTTTTGAAGTTCGAACTTGAATATTGACTTCGAACAACGTATCATGATGGACAGTAGGGTAGAAGCAGCCCCATTCCTTCTACTAAAATAAAAGTCAACATCACCTCCTACCAACACAATTTTGAAGTTACACCCCACTACCACTCGTACCGTTACATAAACCTGAGTTATACATACCTTTCTCATTTATACTCGAAGTCCGGCGGTCACGTATTCAGCTTGTATAGGTCGAATGGGTCACTACCCATCGAAAGTACACCTCTGTTGTGTTATTGAAATTTGAGCAGCTGTCACTAGCAGCTAGAAAATTGGCTGCTTTCGTTAATTTCTATTAACGACAACTGTATATGACATTCTAGCAATCACAGACCTTGAGACAATTTTGATATTCAGGTGGGACACCATTTATTGATTGTTTCATTCATCAATATCAATCATTCACATGTCGATATTATCAGTGCTTATACCTTGGTGTGTGCTGGAAACTTAATTGCGCGTCTCGAACTCTATTTTGATGTCGACAGTGGATGACTTCTTGGCATTGTGTTGAACCACGAGAGCTACAAGTAGTCCTTAAAGGTGTTCTCATCAACAACAAAATTGACTGGTTTTTTCGAATTATCATATTGTTGTAACGGGATAAATCGACACCTAAATTATTTATCATATAATATGGAGAATATCATCAACTCTATCATAATATTTTTTATTCACAACAAATATACATTGCAGAAGCTGTAATTCAAATTGGTAATAACACGATATCCCTCATTATTCTGTCACGACAATATTCCACTGCACTGGATGAAGGTCACAAGCACGGTGATTTGAGGTTGAATTAATGAAATTATCGATGGATATGGTCTTTCGGTCAGTTAATCTCCGAATCTGCTTAGCCATCAGCCGACAAAAATCATTTGGGCTCGCTCTCTCTCCATCTCGAGAGTGGACCGTCTGAAAAAAATGAAAAGTTATGATGTAGGTTCGTTTGGGCTGAAAGACAAGTGTTCAGGAAATATTTTTTCATTCTAGTTGCAGACCATTATGAACGTTACTCACCTGTTAGCTGATGATTGTCCAGTTGTGATCCGATTCCATCGCTTTTT